>BDUI01000124.1:415570-444057 GCA_002335545.1 Apodemus speciosus
TGTGCCCCCTCTTTTTTCCCCCTTTCCCTCCTCTCTTCCTCCCAAGTCCCTCTCACCCTCTGCCTCCCGTGATTAGTGATTATTATATTCCCCCTTCTAAGTAGGACTGAAGCATGCACACTTTGGTCTTCCTTCTTGATAAGATTCCTATGGTCTGTGAGTTGTATCACGGGTATTCTGAGCTTTTTTCCTAATATCCACTTATCAGTGAGTACATACCATGTGTGTTCTTTTGTGTCTGAGTTACCTCACTCAGGATGATATTTTCTAGTTCCATCCATTTGCCTAAGAATTTAAGGAGGGACGAAACATTTTATACTCCCTCTAATTACAAGAGTCAGTCCTTCTAATGTTCCAGGCTAGTACTCCTTAGCTATTATTTGCATTTAGCAACTGAGAGTAGTCAGTTTGAAATCCCAAGAAGACTAGAATGTACCCATACTTAAACCCCCTAGAGGGCTTCCCATCTTACTTAAAATAAAACCACCTCTTTGGTTGGCTTAGGCTAACCCTGCCCACCATGTAATATGATCCCTGTCTAGCTTTTCCAACTAAGATCCCACTGCCAATCACTAATCCTAACCCCATGGATCTTCTTTTAACTCATCATGTTTGGCAAACAAGCTTGATTTCCCTACAGAGGTTTATATTTGTTGGACTACAGTTTGGGGCTTCTTTCCTCCAAGATCTGTGCATTGTTGATCACATATATCTTCCTTAGGTCTTGGCTCAAATGCCATCCCTTCCATGCCTTCTGGACCACTAAAATACTGACCCCCTTTCTATCTCATTTGTTCCACTACCATCAGAGCACTGACTACTTTCTAAAGGTATCTAGCCCACAAAATCACTCCCTTGTTTATTTCCCCCTTGTCACTAAACCTGAAAGCAAGAACCTTGTCTCTCTTGGTCACTGTTATATTCATTCTCAGTGCTGATTAGCAGAGATTTTGGATTTTCGATTTTAGTTACTTAAGCTGCTGAATGAAATAGGGTTATGGCTAGCCTAGGCAATATAGCAATATGTAGTCTAAATAAAAATACAATATCTTTTTATACACAGTACATTCTAAAACAAAAATTTCCAGTGAATGGATATTTTCCATCTTATGTCTATGTGGATATATTAAAACTACAAGTAAGTATTATAAAAATCTATGTTCAAGAGGGATGTATATTTCTTTATTAAAAGTGATTCAACAACATCACCTCAGGAGACACTTGATTGCACTGAATAATTTTGTGTAAAGCAGAACAGTTTGCATTCACTCCTCTAGCATCCAATTAGCTTTGTGCTGAAGCTATAGTTTCATACGTATTTATTTTGTCTTTCCTTCATCTTTTTATTTCTTCGGGGTTTTTATATATTATTTTCAAGAATCACTTCTTCACTGAAGTCATAATATTTATTAGATTACTTGATTATTTCATGCTTTCCCCTCAAGAATACAAGCACTGAAATAGCTGTTTTGTTTGTTATATTTCCGTTTTCTAGAATGAGCACCTGAAGAGTGTTTGCTAAGCAGATCTGTGATATTTAATTTCTTCAATGGCCTCATATGTAAAGCAGATCTGGATGGTAATAGGTCGTTTTTTGGGCAAGAGCAGTAGAGCGACATTATGGTGTGAGCACTAGAGGGTAAATTAGAGAACCTTAGCAGCAGGCTGTAGGTGCAGCATTACTTTGACATTAACTCAAGTCTGTCTTCCAGCAAAACTTTACATTTACCATACTTAAAGATGCCTTTAACTTCCCATAGTTACAACTACAAAAGTTATATCTGAGAGTGACAAGTGCAGGCGCCACTGCAAGGTAATGAATCTCCTCAAGGGTGTTTTTAAGTAGGATATAGAAGAGAAACATCAATCATAAAAATGTCATTACTGAAGTTTAGGAGTTAGAGGACTTGGGTGTCACTTTGTAGAGAAAGAGAACGATTTTTAAATGAATAGGGAGAATCGCAGGTGGGTGTGATTTTTGTCACTGAAAGGGAGCATACCCCTGTTCATAGCCATTGTTATTGTTTGATTGGTTGCTGACTCCCTGAATATGTTAATTACAGCTCTGCAATTTGTTTTTCATGTAAAAATTTCATGCAATATATTTCGAACATGTCTTTCCCTTCCTTCCAATTCCTCCAAGGTCCTTCCCACTTCCCTCCTCCTCAAGTTCACTCTCTGTCTCTCTTGAGAAAAAAATGCAAAATAAAAATCTAAGCAAACTATATATATATATATATATATATATATATATATATATATATATATATATATATGCCCAAATAAAACAAAATCAAACAAAAATTTCCACAAAGATACATGGAATTCACTTTGTGTTGGCCAACTAATCCTGGGCATAGGAACTGTGCTAAAGTGTGGTTTCTATGCCCAGTGACACCCATTGTAGAAAACGGATTCTCCCTTTCCCAGCAGATATCAACTACAAAAAGCTTTGTGGTTAGGGGTGAGGCTCAGTGTCCACATCCCCTTCTGAGTTGTGAGATTTTCTCTGTCTCGAGCCTGTGCACATTCAGTCCATGCTGTCACAGTCTGTGGTTTCATATGTGTTTCTGTCCTGTTGTGACTAGAAGAAGACAGTTTCCTTTGAGTCCTCTGTCACCTCTGGTTATTAAATCTGTCCTCCTCTACTGCAGAGACCCCTGACACCTGAGGGGATGGATTTGATGAGGACATCCCATTTAAGGCTGAGTACTCCAAAGTCTCTCATTCTCTTCACTTGTGGGTCTCTGAGTTAAATGCCATCTACTGCAAGAGGAAGCTTTTCTGAGGTGGGCTGAGCTAGGCACTAGTCTATGGGTATAGCAGTGTGTCTTTAGGAGTCATTTTGTTGCTATGTTTCTTTAACGGAGTAATAGTATTTGTTTTTTCCCTAGACCTATGACCCATCTAATCTCATGTCAACTAGGCATTATGTCGTGGAATGGGACTGAATTCCAATTTAAAAAGTGAATAGTTTGTTACTCCCATAAAAAGGCCACCATTTTGGGTGGGGCATTCAGTCAAGGAAGTAGAAAGGATACTGTTATGGACTGAACATTTTATTTAAATTTATTTATGTCCAGGCTCCCTGCTTCCTACATTGTGACAGTATTGGCAAATAGAGACTTTGAGAAGTGATTAGAAACAGGTTAGATCATGATGGTAAAGAACTCAGGATGGACTTAGTGGCTTTATTACAGAAGAGATGGAACAGAAGGGAAGACAAGGGGAAATTCATATTGCTTTCAGGAAGTGTGGCCTTCTGGTAGAGTAGTAGTTCTCAATCTTCCTAATACTGTAACCCTTTAATACAGTTCTGCATATGGTGATGCCCAACCCTAAAATTATTTTTGTTGCTACCTCACAACTGTAATGTTGCTATGTTATGAATTGTAATTTAAATACCTGATATACAGGATATCTGATATGCAACCCCCCTAACCCCCATAACGGTTGTGACCCCCAGGTTGAGAGTCACTGCATGAGAACATGATGTACTTACCATGGGCAACACTCTTAAAGAAAACTAATTCTTCCTCTACTGGTATATATTAATTGCTAATAGCTCTGTGACAGTTTGAATGAGAATGACCCCCATAGGTTCATATGTTTAAATATTTGGTCCCTAGTTGGTAGAACTGTTTGGGAAGGACTAAGAGGTGTGGTCTTATGAGAGGAGCCATGTCACTGGAGCTTTGAGGTTTCAAAATTCCATTCCATTTGCAATTAGCTTACTCTGCCTCCTATTTGCTGATAAGGATTTAAATGTTCAACTATTGCCCCAGTGCCATGCATGCTATGCCGCCATTCTCCCCGCCAAGATAGTCATGGACTCTGTGAGCTGTAAGCATCAAATAAGCTTTTTCTTGGATAAGTTGCCTTGTCATCCTATCACAGCAATAGAGTAGTAGCTAAGGCAAGCTCTTTGCAAAAGTTAATTTTAATAAAAATCACTTTTATTTCATTTATTTGTATGTTTACCATTAAACTGGTATCACCGAATTCTCATTATTGTAACTTTGACATCACAGAGTGTGAACCTTTTCAACTATTCTCTTTCTCAATTTTATTCTATATAGTCTTGGTCCCTTGAATTGTCTTATAATCTAAGGATTCCTTTGTTAATTTCTGCAAAGAAACAAGCTAATGCTGTTACAGGATTTCCATTTATTCCTTAAATCACTTTGGAGAATGTTAGCGTACTAACAATATTACAGTTTTCCCTCCAAGGTGATTTCTCTTTTTCAAAAAAAATTCTTTGAGAATTTCATACAGCATATTTTGATCATATTCTTTCTCCTTTTCCAAGCTCATCCCACATCCCTTTCCACCTTCCTGCCCACCCAAATTTATATTCTTTCTCTTTCAAAAGAACAAACAAACATGGAGTCCTATTTATGTTCACCAGCTGTTCATAGGTATGAGGCAAATCCTGGAGTGTCATTGATATACCAAGTGTCACTCCACTGGGGGGGAAACACTATTTTTCCATCTTTCAGCTGGTATTAACTACAAATAGCTTCTTGTCTAGTGATAGAACTTTGTACCTCTATGAACTTCTATGCCTCTGTCCTGGGATTTTGTTGAAAGCTGAGCTCAGGCCGATCTTGTGTATGCTGACTTGGTCTTTTTTTTTTTTTAAATCTTTTTAAAAAAGATTTATTTATTATTATATCTAAGTACACTGTAGCTGTTTTCAGACACACCAGAAGAGGGCGTCAGATCTCTTTATGGATAGTTGTGAGCCACCTTGTGGTTGCTGGGATTTGAACTCAGGACCTTCGGAAGAACAGTCAGTGCTCTTAACCACTGAGCCATCTCTCCAGCCCATGACTTGGTCTTCATGAACTCATATGTGAAAGGGTCCTGTTGTGTCTGGAAAACAGTTTCCTTGAAGTCATCCATCACTTGTGGCTCTTACAATCTTTCCACCCCCTCTGCCATATAAATTCCTGATTCTTGAGATAGAAACATCTTTTAGGGCCAAGCACATCAAAATCTCTCACTCTCTTTATGTTCTCTCTTTGTGGATCTTTGTGTTAATTATCATCTAGTACAAAAAGATGCTTCTCTGGTGAGGGACTGAGTGAGGCACTGATCTATAGTAGTATGTTAGTAGGGGCATTTTATTGATATATCATTTAGCAGAATAATAGTAATACGTTTTCCGTAGGGCTCATGACATGTTAAATTGAGGTTCTTGGCTTCATTAACAGCCTCAGGTATGAATGGGTTCATGATCCAAGCCTCAAAATCCATCAAAAAAGTTTGGTTACTCCTGTAACTTTCATACCTCTATTGTACCAGTAGCCATATCTTATAGGCAAGTCACTGTTGTAGGGAGGTCATCCAGTTTGTAGTTAGGTGAGACTGACCAATGAATATTTCTCCTTACAGTACTATGCATAGTGCCTTGGATCACTATGACCCTTAGCCAGTAGAGCTGAAGCTTCCAGTTGAATGTCAGCTGGGTCTCTCTATGCTTAATGACATAAGTGCAAGATGTCTTCTGCAATAGGGTCTTACTGTCAGAATGTGAAAGATAACTCATATCATTGGTAATCAATAGTCTATCACGTTTATGGTAAAGGGTCTTTGGACGCATTTGGCCAGTTTGATTTAAAAAAAAATATGTAACCTATTCCAAGTATGGGCAGTTTATTTGATAGCATATGATGTCTAGTTGGGATGCTGTCATCCTCTTATATGATACCTCCATTTAAGATCATTTTGTGTGTGTGTATATATATATATATATATATACACATATATATGTATGTATATATATATATTAGGATTTCTTATTAATTTGTGTATTTTTAATTTTTTTCCTCTCAACAGTTGTTATAGTTTGGGGTGCATAAACCCTGAACCTTTAGTTGAAGTACTTGACTTTCAGAAGTCAGAATTGTAGAAAAGACAGTATTATCAGGCCCATATGACCTAGGATAATATGCTGAATTGATTGTTCTGTGGGCACACCTGGTATCTTGGAGAAAGTGTGAATTCTTTGTTTCATCCTGGCTCTGTGACCTCAGGGAGATTACTCATTGCCCTATTCTTCACTTTTTAAAAATGAGGATCATACTGCCTTCTAGAGATGTTGACTTTTCAGATGAAGTAATAAATGACAGGGGAGCTGCTGAGACACATTAAGCCACAAAAAAATTTCCATTCCTCGTCATTGTTCCCAAAGGAGGAGGGCGATACAGGTGGTAGTGGTGGCGGTTGCTTCTCTTTGCAGGGGTCCTTGGAAATATGAGACAAGCTATTTACGATCACGTTTTACCCCCAACCCCACAAGTTATTCTTGTATAAAATTAGATGGGATATGATCATTTACAACTACAGAACACAGAATACTTCTCATAAAGAAACAATGAAAAAATTTAATGTTACCTTTATAGAAAAAAATGGGTGAATAAAAACATACAGAAATTGCCAAATTGATTTTCAAAGCGGTTGTACAAGTGTGCACTCCCATTAGCAATGGAGGAGCGTTCCCTTTGCTCCACATCCTCTCCAGCATGTGCTATCTCGTGACTACATGGGATGTGTTCTTCTAGCTGGGCTGCCTTACCTGGCTTCAGTGGGAGAGACTTGTCTCATAGAGACTTGATGTGCTAGGGTGGGGGACACCCAGGAGGTCCCACCCTCTCAGAGGAGGAGGGTGATGAGGGAATGATTGTGGGAGGTGGTGACAGAGTGGGACAGTGAAAAGGATGTAACATGAATAAGGAAAAAATTAATAATAAATGTGTTAATTAGAGAAAATGAATTTTATACACTCAAAGGAGATGAAAGACACATTTTCCTATGGCTTTTAATATTACGTCAAAGCTATCTTAGTTTTCTACGAACAAAACCATACAGAAGCAAAATCCTGAAAGTCTTAAAGAATATAGGTATGTAAGATGGCTATCCATTGGACTTGTGGAAGCCTCAGGAAAATATTAGAAACTTGCTTATTTCTGATATACTCTGAGGTGCAGGTGGCTCTCAAACAGACCTGGGAAATTTAGACCTGCTCCAAATAACTCATAGATTTCAGTGTGCTTTAACCAATGATACAGTCTAGGAATTCACTGGAAAAAGTCACAGATGGAACTGAACAACGTATGAAGCATGCCTTTAAGGCACCTAGGCTAGACCAACTCCATGGTCCCCTGCAAAGGACCATGACCTAACCTCAGTAGCCTCTTGTGAGACATCTGAGGGAATTTCTGCTTTTATTTGTCACCTACAGCAGGTAAGCATTTATTTGATCATTGAATACATATATGTTTATAGGGCCTACCACAGAGGCCCTAGTGACAGGAAGAAGGCAAACATGGCTGCCTGTGAAGGACTTGTTCATTTCATGCACAGCACACCTTTAGGTACGATTGTCTTTAGAATTATATAGTTTTATTTAAAATTTGAGACTCAAAATAGCCTTGGGTTATCTGCAGCATCCAGCATGGCTCCAGGGACAGACTTGACCGGGGCATCCAGGGAATGAAGAAAAAACAGACAGATAGATACAAGGACAGGAATCTGGGATTGAGTGGTCTGGGCTCTCAGCTGGAGAAACTGAGGCACACTGGAAGCTCATTGTGTTTATTATATTTAGTTGAGCAGGGAGACAGGATTATTGCATGCGTCTGGGCAAGAAATCAGGGTTATTGCATACACATAAAGGAGGAAGCAGGGGCTATATTATACAGCTGTAGCAATGGAGACAGGTCTATTTAATCTTCGCAGAAGCAGCCTCTGTAGGGAGCAGATGTTATAGTGTAAATATCTAGTGGTGGGGGTAGGAGCAATATTCAGGCTGTAAAGATCCAGTGGGAGGAAGCTCTTGTGCACACTTTCTGCACCCACTGTCGATACTTGCATTTGGTCCTCTAGGAATGTTGCGGCATCCCTCTGAGCCTGAGGGGTACCCATGTTAACAGCATAAATTCACTCTGGACTTCATTGATCCATGGCTTTCTCTACTCCCCACATTTGCCCACGAGGAAAACAAAGGTAACTTTAGCTTCCCCATGGAAGGTGACTCTGAACTAGTACTTATCTATGATAAAAATCTATTGGGGATGCCCCCTCTCTCAAGACTTGTTAGAGAAGATGCAGGAGTAGATAGGAGATGCCAAACAATTTGTCTCAGGGTTTCTATTGCTGTGACCAAACACCATGACGAAAAATCAAATTGCAGAGGAAAGGGTTTATTGGGTTATACTTTCACATCATGATCCATCACTGAAGGAAGTCAGGACAGGAACTCAAACAGAGCAGGGACCTGGAGGCAGGAGCTGATGCAGAGGTCACAGAGCAGTGCTTCTAGTGGCTTGCTTCTAATAGCTTCCTCACCCTGCTTTCTTATAAACCTCAGAACCACCAGTCCAGCGGTGGCACCACCTTTGACAGGGCCCTCCTATATCAATTATCAATCAAGGAAGCACCCTAAAGGATTCTCCAGAGGCCCATATTATGGGGGAATTTTCTCAACTGATGGACCTTCTTCTCAAATGATACTAGCTTGTGTCGAGGTGACATCAAACTAGCCAGCATGAACAGCAAGCAGCACAAGGGCCAGGTGACCTCACTGAGCACTGTGCAAATGAGATGGCCCTCTTGAAATCCAGCTAGGGATAAGGTTTGCATGCTTCCTAACATGACAGTCATCGCACACATGTAGGCATGGGACTTCTCACTTGTACATGACTGCTCATTTTCAGTGAATGGGAATTTCCAAAGGGCTGCCCTTTGACAACGCTTCTAGAAGCCAAGGGAACCAGTCCTTGTGTTCTCTAAGGTGATTGACTATGCACTGCAGAAAGACTGGACTTGGGTCTGGAGACCATGTCTGGCTCACACACCTCATACTCTAAGACTAGAGGGTACTTTAGAGTTCAGCCTCTTCTGCCAACCACATATCATAAGTGTAGAGAATGTCCCTGAAGCAGGACAGTCGTGGGGTGTTACCTCCACCATGGCTACTCGGTGCTTCAAATACCCAGAAGACTTTGACTGACAGGCCTAATTGATCTATCTCACTTTAGGCTTCTTCTGGAACCTTGTAGATTCTGTGGAGACTCTGAGCCTAGGGATCTAGAGTAGATGTCAAATATTTTATCTGCACCACAGTCCTCCGAAGACGTTAAATAGCTGCTGCTACACCCCGGGTGAATAGTCTACAGAGCCAAACCTGGGAATTAATCAGAGATTTATGAAGGATGCAGGCAGAGAGCGGCGTCCTCTAGGACACACAATGCTTAGGATTATGCTGCCACCTGGTGGCCATACTGCTGAACTGCCAGCGAGAAGCCATAGCCTTATGTGTGGGTTGACAAGTCTTGCAATGAATCCCCAGTACAGGAAAAATCATCTTTTTTTTTTCTCAATTGATTTTCACCTTTTATTTTGAGGCAAGATCTGTCATTGAACCCAGTGCACATTAAATCAAACATACTGGCTAGCCTGCAAGACCATTCTGCCTGGATTCTGCAGTCTCTTTCTCTACTCTCTGTTTGCTAAGGTTTTCTTTTACTCTCAAGAGTATGCTGTCTTCTACAATACTTAGCAGGCAGTTCAATAAATTAAACACTCTTCTCTGAGTAGCCTTCATATGGGAGAATTTTGAAAGCTGCAGGAGAAGTGTGTCTTAGACTTTGTCAAAATATTTTCTTGTTGGGAACAGGGAAAAACTTTGGCAAAAGCGAGAATGCTGGCAGGTTAATTCATGCATATAATCTTAGGTAAATAATTGACTAATCCATAGGAAAGGGCACGTTTTGAGATGAAAGGAAAAATCATCTTTAATGTGTGATCTCCCTTTACCCTCAGAAATAAGGAAAACATTTTAACGTTTTGGTTCAGGCTATCTCAAAACGTACCCTTTCCTATGGATTAGTCTTTGGACCGCAAGTCAGTTGTAGTCTTGAAGAAGTGTTTCTATGAGCAGTCAGCACTTTCTTTCCTGGAGTGGCCTTGGTATAGTGTGCATGCCTGCAGAATAGCCTGCACTTTCCATTAACGAGTGTGAGGAGAGGAGGAGGGCCTGAGTGAATGTGTGTTGTTGACACGAGTACAGTCACATCAAGTACCCYGGTGCCATAGGTCCAAGAGAATTGGCAAAACCGTCCTTGGGTCAGGCTCAGGGGCATGGCAAAACCTTTCTAAAAGGTGGATCTGTGAGTATTGACAATGTGAGCAGAGACTGTTAATCTCAGTGTCCTCCTCTAGGAAGATTGCAGCCTGAGGTCCCTAACAGAGATCTCCTCTGGATATGGCCTAAATCCACCTCCCTTTTCAACAGTGTAAGATAAATCCAGCTCCTGAATTCACATGTTTATAGTAAAGGTGCTGAGTTTTCATGTTGCAGGATCTCCATGACACAGCAACAACAACAAAACCAGGAAGAGTCCTGATGAGGATGTCACAGAAGGCAGAGATCTCGATCAGAGCAAGCGCCCTCTGCACCCCAGTCATGTTCATACTCATGTCCCCCCCCCACACACACACAAACAAAAAACACAGCATAAAAAGCATCCCATCGTGGAAGCTGTAGTATGCCGCAGTGTGTCTGTCCACACATCTTCACTTGCAAATGTTCATTGCAATGAGTCATTGGTCTGGTTTGAGATCTCTGACTTCTGTGATATTCTCATCAGGACTCTTCCTGGTTTTGTTGTTGTTGCTCTGTGTCATGGAGATCCTGCAGCTTTGGATCAACAGGACTGGCCATTTCACATGTCCCAACAGTTCTTAGATGATATAGGTTTTTAGGGTGGGCCAACTCAGAGCCCTCAATTTGGGCCTGGGGGGTAGCTGGGTGGTCAGGTTACCAGATCTCAGAGAACCTAAGTTACCTCTGACAAATCTTATTTATTTATTTATATAGGATCTCACTATAGAGCCTCATTGGTCTGGAAATCATTATGTAGAAGAGGCTGGTTGCCTTGAATTCACAAAGATCCACTTGTCTGTGACTGAAGCGTTCTGGTTTTAGGGGTGAGTGGCATCACAACCCTGAGGTCTACCTTTTAATACCATCTCATCAGGGACTTGGGCATCAACTCTGGACTGTGAGAGATCACAAGTACCCTGTCTATAATACTCCATTACAGGGAACAATACTGTCTCAGCTACTAGCATTCTGGGTTCTGGGGAAAGTATTGCCTTTGTACCCCCTGGCATGCCAGTGTCTGAAGGTGCTTGCTGCTCTCAGGAGCCAGGTACTGATTCTTTGTCCACACTCAATTCTTCTCCTGAGGTAGGGGAATACTGGTGGGTGAGATGGTGATGCATGAGAGACAGACACCTGAGGACAACAGACAACTGGAAGGAGTGCAGCTGTGTGAGGAGGACAGCTAGAGGGGACTCAACACCTCTGTAACAGTAAAGCAAGGGCTGTGGGGTGGATGTCTCTTCAGATATGTGAGGCAGATCACAGGCATCCCAGCTCCTGCTGGCTTCAGKTACTGCCTTGTTCTTGTTGGTGTGGGGTTCCTGATGATCCCTGACACAGTAGAGGGTGTTCAGGAAATCGCACATCCTATTGTTTACTGTAGTAGCCTGAATGCTGGCAGCTGCAGAGCTGTCACCATGGCTACCGGGAGATGATTTTCTATGAGAACAGTGACTCATGCGTGAGTAGTGAATACTGTAGCTGTCAGCGGGGACATCATGTTTCATATGGGAACACTGGCAGTCAAGATTTGCCTCTGGGATCCRGATATTGCTGTCTAACAAGCTGTCATAGACTGATGTGCACAGAATAGACAAATATATAGTGGACTGCAAGCAGTGTTGTACACATATGAGTGGAGGACCCCAGGGAGATCTCAGGTTCTGGGGCATTAACACTGTCTTGGTAAATTAGGAACCCAGTGCTATCAGAGCCCCCCCCCCAACAGACTGTACTGAAACACTTGCTGTTCATCCTTTGGACAGGAGTTGAATAGTCAGTGATGATGATGCTGTAGAGCAAAAATATGCTCTACATTCTGGATAATGGTCTTGAGTGAAATTGCAGGATGAAATGGAGGTTTCTGGAAATGCGTGCACAAGCTACAGCCACTGGCAAATGCAGAGAATATATAGTGGAAAGCAGAATACCAAAGCTAAAGCACAGGAAGTTAAACTGTGGTAGTACCAGTGAGTGGAGATGTGAAGGGAGAGATAGATGTTGTGTGGCAAGACTTTCCCTGGGAGACACCACAGCGTCTGTACATCTTTACAGTCCAGATAGGAATCCTGAAACAGACCAAATTCAGAATTGTGCCTAACTCCAACTGGCTTAGCAATTAATTTATTGTGGTTATTTACACGAATATGGGTGAAGGATTCCTTACAGGAACAAAAATGAATAAAAGACATAGTTGCATTTACAAATCACAGTCTACCAGGACTTCTCACAAAAGCAGGGGAGGGGATCCCAGGGAACACTTCCAGCCTACAGGCAGCTCAAAGACTTTGAGACTGTCCTTTCCAACTGACTCAGTTGATCTAAACATCTTCCTGACAGCTTGGCTTATCTAGCTTCTTCCAGGCAGCTGGTCTGGTTTTAGAGTCTTCTTTGCTCGTAGGTTGTCTGAAAGTGACTCACATCAGTCTTTTTATTATACTTTTGGGAGAGAGACAGGGAGGGGCCTAGTGAATCTGGTCAGTTTCAGGAACTTCCTCTTGTTATTTGGGGTTGTTTATCCTCTGGCTTTAACGCCACTGCAGGATGGAATGTTTCAATCTTTGAGGAAACTGCTGTACAAAAAGAGCTGAGATGTATTTGGATTGAGGCATGAGCCAAAGATATGGATCACGCAGAAGCCAGAATGGCAGGCATATAGTGATCGTAGGGTTTGTGACTTGGGAGACTGGCTGGATGATTGTCTTCGGAAGTGTTTCAGATCTTAGGCACAAGAAGGAAAGGGGAATTTGGAGCATAATGTGTAGAGCAGGAGAAGGGCAGGGATATTTGGCAAGCAGCTGGAGATGGGTGTCTGTCTCAAAAGGGATGCTTTCCTGTAAAGGGATTTGGAAGTTGGAAAACCTGTTTTTTCTTGATTGTGGGGGTAGTGCTGAAGAGGCAAAAAGCAGCAAGATAGATTCCATCTTGTCCTCTAAACTCTATTTTAAGCTACTGTCCTTGGAGTGATATGGCCCCCACCCTTAAGGTCTGAGAAAAATCACGAAATGTCCCTGGCAGTAGCAAAATAGACACAGCAGCTGCAGCTAGCTGATAACAACAGAGTGGGCTAAGAAGATGTAAGTCTTTCCCAGGTCAAGATGCCCCCTTTTAGAGTTGTGTTCTTTCCTTGTGGTCTGAACAAACGCTATCAGTTTGAAGGTTAGCATTCCTTTACCCATTACCCAATCATGTAACGCCAAGGCTTGAAAGACCTAAAATAAACCCGGAGCCCCTAGAGCCGAGTGTCACTTTCCTAACTTGTTGCGCAGGGAGGGTTTGTGACCCAAGCTCGAGCTTGAATAAAGACTATTTTTTATTAGATATATTCTTTATTTACATCTCAAATGATTTCCCCTTTCCTGATCCCCCCAACAAAAGTCCCATAAGCCATCTCTCCTCCCCCGTTCCCCAATCAACCCCCTCCCGCTTAAGTGAGGTAACCCAATCACAAAAGAACACACATGGTATGCACTCACTGATAAGTGGATATTAGCCCAGAAGCTTGGGATACCCAAGATACAATTCACATACCAAATGAAGCTCAAGAAGAAGGAAGACCAAAGTATGGATACTCTGGTCCTTCTTAAAAGGGAGGACAAAATACTCACAGACGGAGATACAGAGACAAAGTGTGGAGCAGAGACCGAGGGAAAAACCATCCACAGACTGCCCCACCTAGTGATGCATTCCATATACAGTTACAAAACCCAGACACTATTATCGATGCCCACAAGTGCTTGCTGACTGGAGCCGGATATAGTTGTCACCTGGGAGGCTCTGCTAGTGCATGACAAATACAGATGGGGGACACTCTCAGCCAACCATTGAACTGAGCACAGGGTCCCCAATGGAGGAGCTAGAGAAAGGACCCAAAGAGCTGAAGGGGTTTGCAGCGCTATAGGAGGAATAACAATATGAGCCACCCAGTACTCCCAGAGCTCCCAGGGACAAAGACATCAACCAGAGAGTACACATGGAGTTACCCATGGCTCCAGATGCATAGTCAGCAGAGGATGGCCTTGTTGGACATCAAAGGGAGGAGAGGCCTCTGGTCCTGGAATAAAGACTCTTATGTGCTTGCATCAGAGTTGTGGTTCCTGGTGGTCTCTTTGGGGTTTTTGAAATCTGGCCACAGCAGTGTTATTTATGTGCACTGTTTGCAGAAGGGAAAAATGTATGGATTTGAAATGATATTTCAATGAAAATAACCAATAAAGATAACACCATCTCAAAATACATATTTATTGTCAAAATCAATAAAACGTATAAGTTGTCTTTGAGTAGAAAGTAATTCAATTAAATAAGAGCAAAAGAATGGAGTGAATAAATAATATTCCATGTCACCCAATTGGAAGTCTGTAGATTTAAATGCCATTTATTCCTCCTTAGTTGGTCCCTATATTCAAAACAATGGAATACAAGGACTATTTTGTGCCAATGCCTGGTCTATATTATAAAAATTAACTGCCAAAGCAAAGGAATATGCACTTGACAATGAGCAAGATCAGGCATACGGCATGCCAAACACCCAATTTGTGGTGACTGTGTACCTGCAGGCCAGGGAAAACTGCCCTTTACAGTTAGTTCCAAAACATAGGGATTCTCCTTTGTTTTGCCAGCCTGATTGAGCCTGGATTTTAAAAGACAGCTACATCTTTTGAAAGATGACTGAAGACTACACATGTCTATTTTCATATGCATATTCATATTTCATTTAGATTTTATAAGTGCAGTCTTTCACTGTAGTAAAAAGAACATGTGCAACATTTATCCAATCATTTCAAAATTTAAGTGGAATGGCAGATATTTTAGAGATACAGCTTAGGTGACTCGTGAGCATATAGAACTATGAACTGACCAATAGCAATCAGAGTAAATGAAAATGATTTCCCCAAGTAATCCAAAAGTAAAATGAACACTAAATCTCAATGAGCTCATTAAATCTTAAAGAAAACCAAAGGACACAGGAAAGGAGACTCAAGTTACATTTGTAGTATATAGTAAAAAGGATAATATGCATATTCCAGACAAATGAAGACAAATAGGAGACCAGGTCAGTCAAACTCAGGGAAATAGATGAAAACTGATGATGAGAGTTATTAGCTGGAAAACTCATTAACATGCAGATAAAGGGCTATGTCATGACCAAAGGCTGATCATTAAAAAAATCATACCAAAACCCACTGTGTTAGCCAAATGAAACATGGAAATCATCTCAAGCAATAATAAATAATAAAAAGTGACAAATCTCAAGCAACCTTTAAAATGTAAGCTTTTCATATCCCTAAGAAGTGGAAGGAACTCTATATTCTCCACAAATTGCTAAAGAAACATAAGAAGGCTAAGATGAAGCTTGGTGGTAGAGCTTTGCCTCTATGCTCTAAGCACTGGGTTCTAATTCCAACATCACCAGCAAACCAGCAAACTGAAATCCACAATACCATCCAAAACAGTAAAAGATTAAAGCTTTCCTTTGGAAACTGAGGAATAGCTCCCTTTGACAATTTTTTTTGTACCTCTTAATTCAGTGAATAAGAAGATTGATGGAAGTATAAGGTTGCAGAGGAAAAACAAGTTTGTTATTATTCATACTGTTGTTATAGACTATGCTATAACAAAAATATTCTACATTTAAGTTCTTAAAGTATGTTTTCTCAATTGGGGATGTAGCTCAGTGGTAGTGTTGCTTACTATGTACAAGGTCCTGGGTTCAAATCCTAGCACTGGAATAACCCCAAAACATGGTAACTGGATAATATATATAAATGTGTGTGTGTGTATGTGTGTGTGTATTTATATATACACAAATACACACCTTTATGTAACTGAATATATATGACTACATATATTTACATACATGTGTAACTTGTAAACCTATTTATAGTTTTAAAAGTAATGAAAAATGAATAATGTATTCTAACCAAAGTATCAAAAATAGGGGTGTGCCTAATCAGGCATACATAGCAGACTCATCAGGGTGCCTTTCACTCATATAATAATTAAGCTGTGATCCTGAGTAATAATGAGCTTTAAGAAAGTGCTAAATGATCCCTTAGTGATGGGGGGGGGATAGAAGGAAGGAAATACACCATGGGAGATTCGATCCCTTATGGTCCAAGGCATAATTCTGGCAGAGAAGCTATAAGAGCCAGGCAGGGTGCAGCTGATCCCAGTGGGGACAATTGAAAAAGCAGCTCTTTGGAGGGGTAGAAGTTAACAGGCTGCTGTTCTCTTGTTTGTCTGTTGAGAGAGCTAATTACTTCTACACTGTCATTACAATGTTACCATGAGGGATCCTCCGTTCTGGACCAGTGACTGTGGGCACATCAATTAGCTGCAAATCTTCATCACGGAATCACTCTGCTACTGCTAGAAAGGGAAGACAATCTCACCTTCTTTCTGTGTCCCTCCACTGCCCTCTACTGGGGCAGTTTAATATCGTCCATGAAAAAAAAAAGATGCTTAATTTAGTGTTTTCATAGAGTATGCAGTCAGAGCTGGGAGACAATAAATTGATGATGATGCAAAACCACAAAATAAACATAATGTAAAAGGTGGTAAAGGTGTTCAGAGATAATACTGTTGTAGGTTGAATAGTGCTTTTGCTCATGGCAAGGATCTTTCTTAGTTCTTCAGAATGAGCCTTTTTGGAAATAGTCATTTCAGCTCTAATTACTTCACAGGATTTAATTAGAATTGACCTTAAAGTCTTTAAAGATGAAGGATTGGAACACAGAGGCAGACAAACTTGAAGGAAAGAGCACAGGGAGAAATAGCCATCTATGTATAAAACAAGGAGCAAGAAGCAAAACTAGTTCTCATCCACAGCACAGAAGGAACCAACCCTGCTGACATTTCAAATTTCTAGCCCCCTGGACTCCTAGATAATTAACTTACATCTTTTCTCTACTCAGCAATAGAGCTTTGTTACAGCAAACCATGCAGGCTAAAACAAAATTTGCTACTCAAAATTGGGGTGTGAATGTAAAAAAAAAAAAAAAATCAACTTAAGATATAGGTGCAAGTTGGAATTAGGTAAATCTGGAAGGATGCCAAAATTTAGCCCAGAGGCATAAGATAGTTTTTCCCCAGAGCCTAGTGAAGAGACTGACCCCAGGAACTCAGTGTTCTTACACTTATAGCCTCTGGCAAACAAACTCGGATACCAATGCTGCCATCCATGAACAGAGAGATATCCTTTGCAAACTAATTGGGCAACGGCACTACAAAAGGTCAGTTCTCTCTAAACTATTTTTAAGATTCAATATATCCATCAAAATAATTATCTAATGCAGCATTTGACAAAATGGTACTACAAGCGCTTTTCTATCAGCAGTTTTCCTTTCCATGGTTTCAGTAACCCACAGTCAACTGAAAAATATTAAATGGAAGATTCTCAGAAAAAAATACAATGTTAAATTGAGTGTCGCTCTACGTAGCAAGATGAGTGTTCATTATGGCTCATCATATCCAGGAAGTGAATCATTCCCTTGTCCAGTGTCCTCAGATTATGTGCTAATCAGCCTGGAGTCGCTCTGTAGCTATCTTGGTCATCACATTGCTCAGCACTGTGGTGGAGTGCCACATTACTTCCTGTGCAACCTCAAATGACACAAATGAACTGAACAAAGAACAGAGGAAATAATAATTACTCCGTGGCTCTCAAGTATTTTTTGGTCAAAATGTATACAGATGTATGTGTACAGGAAAAATAAAATGCAAATGTGCCCTCACAGGAAGTTTTCTTCAGAATGTTCAGAGTGTCAGTGTGCCACATACTGTGACAAGGACTGTGTTACCTGCCATTAGAATGTGATTGTTCTGAAACATTCATGAGATGGAAGTTTTGCAGCAATAAAACTGAAGAAATTACAGCTGTTAGCACCAAGATAAATGGCTTTCACTAGAGTGAGCAAAAGTACCATGTCAACGGGAATAGAGTATGATCTCTCTCATATGACACCAGTTCAGAGGGGGCCAAGTCATAGCATAGAGATGTAGAAAGAAGATGGCACATGTATAGACAATCTGGGTTTGGGAAAGGATACAGGAAAGGTCTGTAAGTTACAAAACGTCTGTTATTTAAACCAAGTGCTGCTTACACCAGTCTGTGCCTTATAATTGAACTGTGCCTATGGTTTGTGTCATATATAATAAATTACTGGTATACATTTAATTATATCCTTTAATTAAAAGCAAAAGTTTGGAATTAGATAGAACAGCTAGTACAGGAGAACAAAAGCAGCATCCAGAAGGCCCTGAGGTGCTATATTCTCACAGATACACAGATATGTATTATATATAAGTATGTGTAGAGCAAACTTKTATTGTCCAGTAAGCATCTTATGGTAACCGTATACAATTGTTTGCTGTGATATGTTTTCTTCTTCAAACCATAGAGGCTACTATATGTGTGGAAAGAAATGTCAGCTTTAGCTCAGTGAAATAAACTGAAAGCATTTGCAATGCCAGGGCTTCAGTGTGCTGAGTCACTCTCATTGCTATTATCATYCCTCTTGTACTCAGTATATTGAAGCACGGCCTTGAGTTTGACATTTTCCGACAAGGCTGAAAGGCCCAGCAATGAGAAACATTAGGAAAAGAAAGATCCGGATAATGTCAGAGAAGTACGAACACAGCGACCATCAACATCCAAAATAGAGCAACCTTTCCATGTGGTGATGAGAATGGAACCCAGGGTCTCATGCATTCCAGGCCCACAGGGTACAACTGAGCCAGCCACACCTCCAAGATATATACGGAGTTTTGGTTGGGATCCTTTCTGTAGTCTAATAGTGGGCAAAGGCAGTTGTAGAGAAGGCCGTGTTGCTAGTTAGTTTATATGCTGAATAGAGGGGCCTCGGCTGGAAGCTGTTAAGGATTCTTCTGATCTTCCTTGCTCATCACATAGTCCTGAAGCATGAGCTACCTGCGCCTGATGATGCCATCACATCTTTCCCACTAATGCTGATTTCCTAACCCCCGCCCCCATAAGGGGATTCAGCAGAAATCTTAGTTCTCTTTTTTGAAGAAGAGGGTTACACCTCCGAGCAGTAATCTTGTCTCAGTATCCCACTTTCTCAGTGGGCCCGGTGAACTCCAGAATTGAGCACAGCAGGCCTGTGAGGTGAGCCTTTATGCATACATAATTCTTGTGTGCCTAAGCAACTAGCCTTCATAGATTTCAGACGTCCATCACCACATGCTAGAGGTGAGAACTGTCACCTATTTTTTTTTCCTTTGAGCATCCCCAGGCCTTTTAACTCCAATATTCTCCGGGACTTAGTTTGCTCTCTGCTTTCAGAAGGGGCTCTCCAGATACCTTCACCTTCTTTTTTTAAATTTTATTTTAATTTATTTACATTTCAAGTGTTATCCCCTTACCCAGTACCTCCCCCCAGAAACCCTCTCTCCTATCCCCCTCCCCATGGTTCTATGAAGGTGTTCCTCTACCCACCCACCCACTCCCACCTCCCTGCCCTCAATTCCCCTATACTGGGGCATCTATCGAGCCTTCATAGGACCAACGGCCTCTCCTCCCATTGATGCCTGACAAGGCCATCCTCTGCTACACATGCAGCTGGAGCCATGTGTACTCCTTGGTTGGTGGTATAATCCCTGGGAGCTCTGGGGGTCTGGTTGGTTGATATTGTTTTTCTTCCTATGAGGTTGCAATCCCCTTTAGCTCCTTCAGTCCTTTCTCTACCTTTACCTCCTAAGGCTGGGGCACGGAATAAAGAATGACTGGAAAGGCAATAAAGCCATCTGTGCCTCAATCAACTGGCCTCCAGGTTCCTTCTGTATACCCACAAAAAATGCTTAATTAATTCACCCGTTTGGTTTTGTTGTTGCTTGTCTGGTTGGTTGGTCTTGTTATTTTATTTGGTGGGGGGATGTTTTACTGTTTCTGTTTTTTTTTGTTTGTTTGTTTTGTTTTTCTGAGACAGGGTTTCTCTGTAGGTCTGTCTGTCCTGGAGCTAGGTCTGTAGACCAGGCTGGCCTCTAGCTCATAAAGATCCATCTGCCTCTACCTCCCAAGTGCTGGCATTAAAGACATGTGCCACCACCACCCAGCTTTGGTTTCATATATTCTATTGGATATTCCAAGAAAATGTGTGCTTGAGACTGAGTGGGTATGGGCTGGGAGATCTGGAGGAGCAAAAAAAATGTACTTACCCCCACGATTCTGTGATCCCATGGCCTAGGCCCATACTTCTTCATTTTTATTTTATTTTTTTTTTTACAGATTTATTTATTTATTTTACTTATATGAGTACACTGTAGCTCTTTGCAGACACACCAGAAGGAGGCATTGGATCCCATTACGGGTGGTTGTGAGCCACCATGTGGATGCTGGGAATTGAACTCAGGACCTCAGGAAGAGCAGCCAGTGTTGTTAACCACTGAGCCATCTCTCCACGCCCAATACTATTTATTTTTTTATTTGCTTTCTTACCAATGCTGAGACAAATGCTCAGTGAATTTACAGAGTGAGATTCTCTGAGTGGGATAATTTAATACAGAAATAAGCAGGGATCGTGGATGCAAGAGTGGAAAGAAACAGTAATTGAATTTTCCATGAATCTGCATCCTTCCTGCAACAGAGCAGTTGTCTCAATGAGGTCAAAATGAATATTGGTGATTTAAGAAAGAGATTACTGTGGCTATGAGGCTAATTTAGTGATAGCAAAGGAATAGGTTTTATGTTATAGCTGTGCAGAAAGGAGATTATAAAATCAACTGGGCTGCACAAAGAAGGTGGCCTGTTTTTCCTTGGGAAACATTGTGGGTTGGGTCCTCTTCCTTTATACCACCAACCTCGACTTCCATGTTTCTCTGTGTTCCTTCTACTTGGATGCATCTCTGTCTGTCTGTCCATCTGTCTCCCTCTGTGCATGTGTGTCTGTCTCTGTGTGTGTGATTTCTAGATCTGTGATTTTAAAATGCGATGTTTCTAATAAGACTGCATATGTGAACTTCAATGCTCGCTGGCCCCCATCACCTATGGAATCCAGCTGAAATTCAATACCAGCTCAAGAAGAGCCTTATAAATCCCCAAGTGGCGCTTTGCCTTGTCCCTTAAAGTGGAACAAACAATGTGTTTGGAACGGCAGACATGGCTTAGCCTAGGATGGAAGAGCTTCCTGAAGCCTCATAGACCCTGAGAATAGACAAGGCAAAGATGAATGTAAGAGGATTTAGCTGTCAGACCCTGACATTAATGCCATGGTCGCCCTCTGGCATACAACAAGCTCTCAAAAATATGGTACATATAAACAATTGAATATGATTCATCCATTTAAAGGATGGCGTCTTGTCACATGCAGCAGCATTGGGTCCAAATGGAAAAAAGGTTCCACAAAATAAGCCAATTAGAAAGAGAAAGGCTGCATCATTTCATTCATTTGGGAGAGGCAATAAAAGCTGATCACATAGGACTAGAGAAAAGACCAGAAGCAAGCAGAAGTTAGGAAGGTAAGGGAAGATGGAAAGTGAGAGAGTGAACAGTGGGTACCAAACAGTAATGAGTGAGTTCCTCTAGCCCTCCCCATAGAAGGACTGAAGAGCTAAAATCTACAGTAGTGAATTATACAAATCAAAAAAACTGGGCAAAATTGAGTTTAAAGGTTCTCTACGAGTTTAAATCATAGTTTTTGGGAAGATAAAAATGCTAATTTTCCTGATTTGATAATTACGCCTTGTATACGTGCATTCAATTATGACATTATACCTAATAACTACTAATGTGCTTGGTTAGATCTCAATTATAAAATCAAAATTAAAAATTTCTGATGATCAAAATGATTTTCCTCATAGTCTTCTGATTCTCAGTATCTTTGCAAGAGGTGATTGGCCTGAATATTCCATGCTTCTTGCAGAGAGAAATATTTAGCTGCAGAATACAGATATGTAAGAATTTTTTCCTATAAGCCATACCCATAATAGGAACATTTTTAGTGTTGTGGCAAAGTCTGCCCCCAGAGGTCTCCTATGTGGCATCTCCTCCAAGTCATAACTACCCATAGCCCTGTCTGTAATGTAGACTTCTGCTTATCTCTATACATGTTGAAGTCATAACTTGAAGGGACCTTTTATTCTTTCATCATTCGGATAACATCACCTTTCTGCAAAGAATGCTTGCATCCTGAAGATCATTGGTATTGGAAGACATGGGAAGGCCTGTTTCATTCCTCTTGGGTATGATCTATACTGATCTCTAAAGAGAAAATGAAGAAGACTGATTCCTAGAAGCACTAAGCCCCTAGCCATTGTCCAGAAAACAGCTGGGTTTGCCCTTCTTTCTTTCTGGTTGGGCCTGAGAATAAGTAGAAATGGATTTTTACTTTGTTTCTTCTATTTATTTATTTATTTATTTATTTATTTATTTATTTATTTATTTATTTATTTGAATTATCATGTGAATTATTAGGTTTCCTTAGGGATTTTTTGCTTTTCCATCTTGCTGCCCATGTGTTCCTTCATGTATTCTTTCTCCAGCCTCCTTTCCTCTTCCATGCCACTCACGGGGCTTCACCATCTCCCTCTCCCTTTACCTTCCTCTCTTGGTCTATTTTATGGCTTGTTTAGCCTTTACCTGCGCTCACACCCATATAAATATACACACATATACATGACAGGTTAGGATCACACATGAAAAAGATCCTTTCTTTTTCAATTTGGATCACCCCAGTTAATAGAACACTTTCCTGGGTATGTACTCTCCAGCATCTCTTCTTAGGACACTAATTGTTTGGATTAGTTTACTTCCCTTCTTACTTGATATAATGGTAATCATCTCCTTTCAGCCCTTATCTGCAGCTCTCATTAGTGGTTACAGCTTGAGTACATGAATGCTAATTTAGCCCACAGTGAACACCTAGAGAGTACATTGTCCTCCCCACACATTCAGCCCTTCACCATTTGTTACTGCACCATATTTAACTACTCACTTCATACACAAAGAGGAATCTGACAGTCCATCTTCATTTGTGTCTCATACTTGGTGGAACAAGAGCTCTAGCTAGAACGTTGGATGTTACCATGGCTCTGGGCTCTTTAAGTATGAGTGCTGTATCACCYATAGGAATGACAGAAAGCATTATTACCTTGGTGCATAATTTCCCAAACTGTTATCCTTCTGGCTTTAAGGATAAAGATTTTCTAACATATAGGATCACTGTGTTTCTTCTAGGGATCTTCTGAGCATCTTCCTGGTTCAGAATGAATACTGCAATAAAAATCTGGGGAAAGTTCTGGTATCTATTTGGATTCTAAGTTGATGGACCCTTCATTGTCCAAGGAAAGTCCTTAAGGATTAGTGCTACCCAAAGAGAGGCCTGGCTTTTTTGCTTTTTGCTTTTGGAAAGCAGTCTCTTTATCCCTTTTGTTTGACAATAGTGTCTTTGTTTATATGGAAGCCCTGGAATAAATTAGATAGTCTGTGCTGATAATGATTTATTGGTAGAAGCTTTGAATCACAGGCATGAACTTAGCTAGAATTCCAGTAGGTTAAAGATTAAGATTTGGCATATGGGCTGTAAATAATAGATGAGGTAACTCCCAATACACTTTCTGGAATTCTAGGCTTGTGTAAACTTCACTGGTTAGCAACTTTCCATGTGTATTGTCACACATTTTTTTATCAGAAGAGACATTGTCTGTGACCTCTGGATTTCTACTGCTTTGAGAGTTCCCTCTGGATGAGTTCAAGCCTCAGAGAGAGCCCTCACAGAAAGAAGTGAAGGAGACATCAATAAGAAGGCCTTACTTGGAGCTACCATGGTTGACAGCAGAGATCAGATTCTGTGAAACTGTCTCTGTTTCTAGGGTAGATTATACATCTTACCACCTCAGGGTTCCCCCTCTGTTAAGGCCTGGCAGGGAATCCGTTCCCTTTCCTACCTGATGATTAAATTCCTTGATTGCCTAAAGTAAGGCCGCACCATCCTGAGAGTCTGAGAGCTCTATAGGGAGGCAAGTGAACATTTTTATCATGCCACCCTTGTGTGGACCCTGTCAGAACTGATGGTAGGAATGAGAGTCTGTGGCATCACCACAGTTCAAGAGCAGATGATTCTGTGAGTACTCACTTGGTAGCACTGGCATAGAATAATCTCCCTATCTCTCTGCTCGCCTAATATCTAACACTACTCCCTCATAATATTCTTCTTATCTCCATGAAACCCCTGAGGAAGAACTGTCAGAGCTTCATCCTAGCTGGGAGGCTTCCAAAGCATGACAACAGGGACCTGCCAGCCTCTACTGGTCCCACTCTAAGTAGTATTAATATTGTCTCTGTCCTCATTAAGCCCTTGGCTGTTACTATAGTGAGTAGCCCTTTTTGATCTGAAGCTTTCCCAACTACTAACCAATACCTCCAATACCTTTGTCTTGTTCCTGGAGTAAAGGTCTCTTTACTTCAAGACATTACCCCAAACATCATTGGAACAAAATAGCATTAACCAGTGTCCATCTCAAGGGAACTGGGTAAAGGTAAAGGAGCTAAAGGTTGACTGAGAGCTTGACCTAGCAAGAGAGACAAAGGAAAAAGAAACCTATTGCTTCAGTCAGCCACAGGTAAGCGTAAGCTTCAGATTCCCAGAATTCTTGCAGAGGATAATTCTTAATACTTAGGGTTCAATATGCTAAAATCGAGCAAGTCCTTTACCATAAAGTACAACAGGTCTGATGAGGTTGAGGTTCTAATGCATATGAAGGACAAGTAAGACTGTAAAGCTTGCTTAAAAGTGTGCCAGTCAGAAAAGAAGRTGTGATCAGAAAGAAAACTGTCCAGAGTCCTTGGAGACTTTTTTTTTGTAGTGAATGAACTTGAAACATCTGCAGAAGATACAAGGGGTACACAGGATGATCTGAGGCCCAGGAGGGCAGTGCTGAAGGTAGAAGAATGCTTTGATGTAAAACCATGCAGTTAACTGAGTTGTGTGGTTTGGAAAGATCAAATGTCCAAAGGCTTTGTGTGAAGCCCCATCTTCCCTCCATTAGAAATAACAAGCAGGGGATGTTTGTGGCCCTTTCTCCTCCTACTTCTTAACTGGACCATTTGTTTGGCAAGTAAATCAGCAAAAGCTTCTCAATCTGGCTATGTTGTCGCTAATCCATCCATTGCTCTACTGGCAGAGATTTGAACTCTTAGGATTATGATCAGCAGCACTTGGCACTGTGGCTGTCTCTTTATATTTTCTTCCCTGACACACACATTTTCTGTTGGATACAGGTCAGAGAGTTGAGATGCTGACACAGGATGTTTGCTGAGCTTCAGCTAATAGACGGAGATCATTTTCTTAATCAAACCAAATTGGGTTCCTAAAAGTCAGGCTTAGAAGTGCCGATTGTTCTACCAGTATCCACTCCAGCCCTCAGCATTTGTAAAATTTAATTTTTAGCACACCACACACACACACACACACACACACACACACACACACACACACACACAGAGTTTATTTCTTTTTATAATTTTATGTGTGGGATTGTTGGTATGTGTACGTGTATACAGACACCCGTGCCTGTGCGCACATGTGTGGCGTTCTGAGGATCAGAGGAGGATGTCAGTTATCAGCTGTCACTCTCCACCTTATTCTCTTGAGACTGGATCTCCCACTGACTTTGAGTCCCATTGTTTTGCTAGGCTAATAATCCTCTTGCTTCCTAGGTGCTGAGATTGTAAGAATGAGCCACACTGTGCAAAACCTCGTTTCTTTCTCACTCAGTCACTCTTGCTAATTCTCAAGATAGTAAGCCAAGACAGTCACCAAGGACTCAGTCATAAATGTCTATAAGCCTCATGTTGAGAGAAAGAGAGTCCGAGGTCCATGACTTGCTCCATTCTTGAGACACCTGGAAGACAGAAATGATTAGTAAAGGAAATGGATGCAGTGGCAGCTTTTGCCAGGACTAAGAAGAGAAAGGTTCTTCCTTTCTCACTTTCTCTCCTGCATCAGTATTGTTATTTTTATAGAAAAGATTTGAAAGCTAGGAAATGCACATATGTAGATTTAGCTGTGGTTATAGAACTCTCTTGGGGTGGGGAGGTCCCATCCAGGAACAAGGGCTCCAAGATGTTCTCCTCCCCAACATGGGATGTCCTAGGGAACATTTTACATCTTTGTGGTCACAGTTATGGAGAGCCCCCGTGGGTGGAGTCCCCAGCCCCTTCCTCCATAGGCTTCTGGATGCTGGTGCCAGTTCTGTTTTGTGGCTTTATTTTATTTTATTTTTATTATTCTCTAACCTTTTTTTTTTATAGTCCAGTCATTATTTCCCTCCAGGTGTGCCCTTCGACAGGACAGTTCCTCATCCCATTTCTCCTCCCCTGTCTCCAAGAGGATGCCCTCTCTATCCCCATCCCACCAAACCTCCCCGCTCCCTGGAACTTCAAGTCTCTCAAGGGTTAGGTGCGTCTCCTCTCACCAGGCAATCCTTTGTACTGCCAAGGATCATTGTCCCTCTACTGGAATCCCTGGCATCTCTCACAATCGTGATCTTTTCTTTTTCAGGTGCTGGATATGGAACCCAGATACGCCACATGTGCACTCTCTCCCAATGAGCTGGACACACAGTCACTCACAGTCATTTTTCTTCTCCGACTAATTTACTTATCCCTGGTCCTTGCTTTCCACATACACTTGGTGAGGAAGCTTCCCAGCCCCATGCTGTTCCACAGGCTGTGTCTATGCTTACATTTTCCTCCCCCCACCAAAAAGTATTCCTGGTTTTGTTCACAGGTAGATTTAATTCTTTTTACTAGTATACCATCTGCACAGGGCACAGGAGTTAGAACCTCTTACATTCATAGTTTGCCATCCTTAAGGTAGAATCTCTAAGAGTTTTTACTACAATCTATTTTTTGGATGAACCCTGAGCAAGATACATCACAATCACCTGGAAAAATTCTCACAAATAAGAATGAAACCTGGTGACAAGGCCTCTTAAGAGCACCTCAATCAACATGTAAGTTGAAGTGCAACTGATTAGTGTTTATGCTGAAGCAGCCAGTAAAGAATCTCACGTGACTCCTGTTCGGAGTACATCCTCTATTCCCACTGTGGTTTTGCTGTAAACAACAGTAGCTTTTATAACTACTGGGTAAATGCTGGTTCCTCCAGTTACTCTCCAGTCATATATGCCACACCAGTCACTGTGCAAGGGACACCAACCACAAGCCTTCTCTTTCATCACAGAAACATGCACAGAGTTCTTTCTATCTCAGTGGCAGAAGGGTCTGAAGTCACAAGGTGGCAGCAAAAAGCCTTGTGAGACAGAGGGGAGCGCCCCTCCCCCCAAGTGCCTTACAAACTTTAATACAACTGCTTTAATAAGCGACTGCAAGGCCATAATTGCATGTGGACGTCAGGTTCCGTATTCAGGAACATTGTTGGTAGGACATCCATGTTGGAGATCACCCAGTGCAAGAGGAACCTGAAGTGAAACTGAAGGCATTGAAGGCACTGGCCTTAGAGGGTCATAAATAAGACTGTGACCCCTTCTCCTTGGCTCTGAGTCACTAAGTTGGTGGAGACTTGACATGTGTTTCTGGGCTGGTAGGCCATGGAACATGGAAGATGTTAAGTTGAGGACTTTAGGGAGGAGCTAAGAGATTTAGGGGAGACCTATGGTGACCCATTGGCTGCTGGATAGGCTATCCACGAGAAAGCTTCTGATTCCAGTGCACACTTCCAGAGGTTCTTCTCTTGGCAAGTACCTTTGTCTTCATGAGCAGTTGCCAAATTATAGCCACACAGATCAGGCCCCCACAGTCTGTACTTCCCTTTCAGGACCTCAGATGCCAAGGTTGAGTTTGAAGTGCTTGAGTTAATTCTTTGATTGGGACACTTTTCAAATGCTCCATCTTCTATTTTGAAATTGGTTTTGTGCATTATCGTATGACTAACTGTTTTCTACTTCACCACCTCTTCTCCCAGTGTTAAATATAGCTGGATCAGATACACAAGCACATTCTTGTTAGAATCTCCCCAGAATAAAATGTGGAGAGTTGGATGACAGTTATCAGAAGAGGTGGGTTCCAGCCTCAAATCTCTATATTTTATAGAAAAATAAAACGGGAAGGTTTACCAAGCAGGAGAGAAAGTCTATCACCCTTCTCAGAGAGCTCGGCAGTGTTTGCAGTGCAATTTCACTGATGGACATGTGGACACTTTAAAATTGCATTTTAAAATTTGTGTGTATACAACAAGGCTTTATTAACACAAGCAAAGCTCATAAGAGTTCACAGAGACCAAAGCGACCTGCACAGGGCCTGCAGGTATCTACTCCAGGTTCTCTGAATATATATACA
>BDUI01000125.1:9482-27050 GCA_002335545.1 Apodemus speciosus
TCTTCCTTTATATGTTACTTGGCCTTTTTCTCTTACTGCCTTTAATATTCTTTCTTTGTTTAGTACATTTTGGGTTTTGATTATTATGTGATGGGAGGTATTTCTTTTATGGTCCAGTCTGTTTGGAGTTCTGTAGGCTTCTTGTATATTCATGGGCATCTCTTTCTCTTTAGGTTAGGGAGGTTTTCTTCCATAATTTTTTGAAGATATTTGCTGGCCCTTTAAGTTGTAAATCTTCATTCTCTTCTATACCTATAATCCTTAGATTTGGTTTTCTCATTGTGTCCTAGATTTCCTGGATGTTTTGGGTTAGAAGCTTTTTGCACTTTGCATTTCTCTGACTGTTGAGTCCATGGTTCCTGTGATATCTTAGGCATCTGAGATTCTTTCTTTTATCTGTTGTATTCTGCCGTTGATATTTGCATCTATGGCCCCTGATTTCTTCCCAAGGTTTTCTATCTCCAAAGTTGTCTCCCTTTGTGATTTCTTAGTTGTCTCTACTTCTGTTTTTAAATCTACTTCTGTTTTTAAATATAGTTTTGCTCAGTTCCTTCAGTTGCTTGTTTGTGTGTTCATGTAACTCTTTAAGACATTTTTGTGTTTCCTCTTTCATGACTTTTACCAGTTGACCCAAGTTTTCCTGTATTTTTTAAGTGATTTTTCCATTTCCTCTCTTTTAGCTTTTGTCTTTTGACCCATATTCTCCTGAATTTATTTAAATGATTTTTGTGTTTCCCTTGTAAGGGCT
The DNA here is from genome assembly GCA_002335545.1 of Apodemus speciosus. Classification (NCBI taxonomy): domain Eukaryota; kingdom Metazoa; phylum Chordata; class Mammalia; order Rodentia; family Muridae; genus Apodemus; species Apodemus speciosus. Next base: position 10,231 of record BDUI01000125.1, read on the forward strand.
TTTACCTTTTGATCTATTTTCTCCTGTATTTCTTTAAGAGATTTATTTTTGTCCTTCTTGTGTTCCTCTAACAGCAACATGACCAGGGTTTTTAAATCCAAGTCTTGTTTTTCTGGTATGTTGGGGTATCCAGGACTTCCTGTTGTTGAAGAATTGGGTTTCGATTCTGCCATATTGCCTTGATTTCTGTTATTAACGTCCCTATGTTTGCCTTTTTTCATCTGGTTATCTCTGCTGTTAGTTGGTCTTGTTGTCACTGGCAGGTGTTTGAACATCCCGTGAGCCTGTAAGTCTAATTCTGTACCTCTGGGTGTCTGGGTTCCCCCTTGCTCAGAGTGCTGATGTGCTACCCTCCTCTTCGGTGCCCTTGGAGCCCTAATATATCCTGCCCCAAGCAATGCTGTACTCAGGTTGCCTCTGTGAACCTGGTGCTGCTGGTCTCCTCCTTCAGGAAGGGCAGATGGTGCATGCTGCATGGACCTTATCCAAGTGCTGATCACTCTGCAGGGCAGATGACTCCTTTACTTGGTTGGTGCTCTACCAGGTTTGTGTACAGATGGCCTGCTGAGCTGCTCAGTCCCTGGGTGCAGGCAAAAGCCTGACAGGTTAGGACCCGAGCAATGTTAGCCTCAGACTATGTCTGTGTACCTGGAGTTATCTCTTAGTTGCCTATGGTGCCCCCAAGAATTGCTCTTTTAAGGGATGTAAAAATTGTGTTGGGATTTTGATGAGGCTTGCATTGAATCTGTAGATTGCTTTTTGTAAGATGACTATTATCACTATTTCAAACTTATTGTTTCATGAGTATGGAGGATCTTTCCATCTTCTGATAGCTTCTTCTAAAGGACAATGTCAATAGGACAAAATAGCAGTCTACAGATTTGGAACTATCTGGACCTCAAGACCAGATAGATTCAGCACAAAATTCTACCACACATTCAAAGAATTAATGACAATATCCTTCCATTCCTCAAAATAGCAATTTAAGGAGCTTAATTGTTTTTAAGAGATGACAATTACCCTTATATCTAACTCACACAAAGATCCAACAAATACAGAAATTACAGACCAATTTCCTTGTGAACATAGATATAAAACTTCTCAATTAAACATTTGCAAACCTTAAAAAAATAAACAAGAAAAGATGGATGCCATTTCCAAGAGTAGGTTTGGCATCTCAAATACAACTGCTTAAATATAGTGAAATTTCTGTTTTCATAGCTAAGAGAAATCAACCATTGAAATAATTGCTGATACCATATGCAGAAACTGAGAAAGTTGAGGCTTGTTGATATTTCCTGTTAAAAATTTTCATACATTTTATTAAATTCTTTATCAGCTTAGATTTTTGGGAAGCCACTCTTAGCATTGCCAAAACAGAATAAAAACAGCAAATATCCTACATATTCAGATATCCCTTATATGTATTCATATATGCCTTATATATCAAATTAAGTCTAATTTTCTGAGTGGCAATTATTTCAGTCAGAGTAACTTTGCTTAATGTACTGTTTCTATGATGTCTGATGTAATCATTATGACTTGACTGTTATTTTGTTACCCATGTCTTCTTTAACACCCACCTTTCTCATTTTAATACAGTTTTTTCTTCCCTCCTTTTCTTCAAAACATGCCTTAATCAAAATACAAGTCCAATCCAATTGTTAAGCGATCCAAATCATATCCGGTCTGCAGAAATATACAGTTCTTCCTTGCTATCTATCTCTTCTGCGTATGACAGAGGATGACAAATGAAGGGTGACCTAAGATGAATAAAGAAAATTTGCTTTGAGTCATTCTCAGGGAAGGAGAAATGTAGTCATGTGAATACAAGAAAGAAAAGCAATTTGGCATATATAAGGATCTGCAGGAAGAGTGAGGACAGAAGAGGATATTGCAAATTGTTTTTTTTTCTAAATTATATAGAAAATGAGAAAAACAACTTATAGGAGGAAATGTCTGAAAAATGAAAATCAACAAGATCGTTTTTCTATCTGTGAGATAAGCAATAAAAGGCTAAACCTGGTTCAGATCAAGTACTCTAGATATGGCTGATTGGCAAATGGTGAAGTCAGGGTTCAGGTCAGAAAGAGTACGGAGACAATCATAGAGGGATTAGCATCCCCAAAAGAAGCCCAAGGGAAAGCAGAATTTGAAAGAGAAGGACTATTTTTAGGGTAATGGACAGGAGAAAAAGATACACAAGAGGAAGAAAGGAAAATATAAAGAAAACTTAATTAGATGGACATTGGTTGGGAGTACACAAAAGATGTATGTGGGTGATAGGGGATTTAGAGAGTATTGAATAGGAAAACAATGGATATCAAGGTTTGTGAAAGTAAAAAGAAACAGCTATTATTAACATACATTCAAGATTTTTACTAGATTGTATAGCCAGGTTTAGAGGCAATTTTATTATACTAAAACTCTTGCATCCTCAAATGAAGGGCAGAGAATTAACTAACAAACAAACAAACAAACATACAAATAAACAAGAATTCCCTAAGACAGGGGAGGGACTAAAATAGACCTCTGTGGACACAGGGTAATTTGTGTGTTTGCTTATTGGAAGTATAAGCAAAATTTAAAATCACCCTGACATCTTGAAAGTCAATGAAGAACATACATGTCACAACAATCAACTAAAATACATTTGAAAAGATCCTCCAGACCTTTGATATTTCAAATCTACTGCGGACCACTAGTGAAGGCTGAAATAAAGTGTAACAGAAAGGCTCTTGATCTCTGACTACAACAATAAGATTTGGAAAGCAGATAGATTAGAGAAACATTTGCTTCTGTTACTGAGAAGAGATAGACAATATATGAGCAATGATGTGATGTTTAGGCCAATAGAAGCCTGCAACTTCCAGGTTCTTGTGTCTCAGATCAAGGAATTAGAACAAGTATGGGTGTCAGAGGCAAATCTGCAAAAAGCACCACACTTTTCCCAATAAATTGTGGGTATCAGAGCAAGTCAAGGTTAAGATTTTGGCTTGAGTCCTGGAAAAAGTTAGAAAACGGGGAAGAAAAAGCCATGGTTTGATTTTCAGTTGGAATTGAGAAATGCATTTAGGTCCTATATTGACTCTATAAGCAGTTGTGTTATAAGAGAAACTCCAGGGGTCCATAAGTGCATATTGACTTAAGAATACCTATTCTTTCCATTTTTTAAAAGTGATTTCTCCTGTCTCAGATTTCCTGAGATTTTCTGCCCAGGTGATTGACAGGCCCAGTTGATTAACAGTGAAAGGAAGGAAGCAATACTACGTCTTAGTGATTTTATAAATTTTGAGTGATGTAGAAAGTCATGTCATCACCCTGAATCAGAGGTAAGACTCAGATCTCATTCGTTGAACCAAAATCATGTAATTGTAGGTTACTGACAACCCAAAGAAGCATACAAAAAGGAGGAGATAATGTATGATAACCAAGCCTTATTGTGAAGAACAAATTTCCTTTATTGATGTTCACCAAAGACCTGTTTCCCATACACATTACATTTAAAATAGTTACTCTTATTTTTTCCATATTTTTATGTGTGCTATGTACTTATAATCATGGGTGTGTGTTCACAGGGATGTGGATGTCCCTGCACAGGAAGGCAAGAGTTCAATGTCAAATGGCTTTTCTTGACTATTTTGTACATTTATTCTATGAGAAACACTCTTTTTTTTAAAAGATTTATTTATTTATTATATCTAAGTACACTGTAGCTATCTTCAGACACACCGGAAGAGGGCATCAGATTTCATTATGAATGGTTGTGAGCCACCATGTGGTTGCTGGGATTTGAAATCAGGACCTTTGGAAGAACAGTCAGTGCTCTTAACCACTGAGCCATCTCTGCAGCCCCGAGAAACACTCTTTCATTAAATGTTAAAATTACAAATGAATCAGTCTATCTAACACTCTTTCATTAAATGTTAAAATTACAAATGAATCAGTCTATCTGCCCAGTGAGTCTGTCTTAATCCAGGGTCTCTCTTTCCTGCTAATGAGCAACTTAATTTCGCCATTGTAATATGAAACATTTCAGGTACCCAAGACCAGATTTTATATATCACATATCGCCCACGAAGTGTTTACATCCCTTGTTACATGTATTTATTTTCTCTTATCATACAGGCTATTTCTCTGACCTGATAATCTAAACTCTCTGAAAGATTTGAAATTTTAATGTCTTTGATTTTATGTCATTATTACTTTCAGTTTTGGTATAAGGTTTATGTCAGTGGTTGAAATCCCAAATATATTTGTAACCCCCCAAGACATTTCCAGCTGCCTCTTTAGTGGAACTATGGCCATCCCCTGGAATTATATTTATATTTATTAGCTTCCATATTTGTGCTGGGAATTGAACTTGGGTCCTTTAGGAGAGCAGCCAGTTCTCTTAACCCCTCAGCCATCTCTCTAGTCCCTAAATTCAATTTCTTTATATAAAATGGATTTTCATTAAACATATTTTTTATGGATTTCTCTCCTCTGATCCTCCCATATCCTACCCAACCAACCACACACCTTAGTTTTAAAAGTATGTCTACTCCAAGAGGCTCCTGTTGATATTTTCTATTTAATATTTAAAAATCTAGTCCTATAAAATATAGATTCACAATAAGGGCTATAGTTGGTACATACATAGATAAATGTCCCCCTTTTTATTAAATAAACACTTTTTTATTTTCTGTTTTATGTGTACCTGCTCTTCATCTACATATATGTTTGTACACTACATATCTGCTTGGTACTCATGGGCTCCAGAAGAAGATGACTTCCCAGACACAATTACAAACAGTAGTGAGCCATCACGTAAGAAGTGAACATCAATGCAGAAGTCCCTGAAACAGTCATAAATGTTTTTAACTATTAGGCCATCTCTATACTTATTACTTGCAGCAAAATGTCAAAAAGTCTCATCTTTACCCTAAAATGCCAACTTCTCAATGGATTATGTAAAGGCAATTAAGCACACTCATTTAGTCTTTAGTATTTTCTAACAGTTATAATAAAAGCAAAGCAAAATTTCAGCAGTTAAGATCCAGTCTGTCACTATCCATTTCACAACAGTACTAGAAAGGTGATGACCCAGAAGATGCAGAGTTCATCTAAAGTGCCAGAGTCAGTTTTGTAGAGGAAATGGTGATTAACTGAGAGTTAAAGGAAGAGTAAGCAGAAAATAAAGATATGGAGAGGGACAGAATGTAACACTTATACTCAGAGCTTATATTGTACCTTAGGGACTAAGAAGTAAGAACTTAAGATAAAAGATATTATAGAAAAATCATGTAAAAACCATGCCATATAGTCTAAAGGAGTAGCCATAAGATAGAATATACTGAGTGGGAATGGTTGAGACCCTCAGGGCTCAAAAATGGGCCCATGTAAACTAAAAAATGAACTGCATGTCAAAATACCTACCAAAAGAGATATAAATACAACTTGTACCTCAAATAATATACAAATTCAAGAAACATTCATTTAGAATTGTATTAAGTTGCACAGTAAATAAGTTACACAGTAATAAAGAATTAGTATTAAATCTAGAAGACATAAACTGTTGTTATATATCTGAATATGTGCTTAGGTAAGAGTTCTGTGGGAGGAAAAATCTCAGAAATTTATTATTTAAAAAGTAGTGAAAGCAAACATGATTGTACGAATGTTTGTCAGCACTTGAAATGACTGGGAACATTTAGACTGATTTCTGAGGAATAAAGTCAGAATACATAAGGTTATTGCTTGAATGTACTTTCTAAAACTCAGCTGTAAATTTAAATGCCAGAAAACTATATCAAGGATTATGACCTTGATGAGATGGTTACAAAATATAGAAAATTATATGTTTACAACAAAAGATCAATAATTATATTCTTAAATCTATAATAGGCTTTGTCTTCAAGAAGGTCATATTATTTCAGTGGGAGTGAGATTTTATCGTAAGAAAGTATTTCTTTAAATTTAGAAACCTCTTGTTTATAAATTGGATACTTCTATGCTCTCTGAATCATGATTTGTTCAAGATAATAGAGAGCCTGGACGACTGGCTGATGCCTCTATATAGTTATGGAATGTGCTAGTCTTCTTTCCAAAAGATATATACATGAAATTTGTTCAAAAGCTGTAGTATTGTTACTGCAGGAAAGATGGATGAATTTTGGCATGTATGCAATGAAATATAAATATATGTTTGATTGATAACAGAGAGAATATTTTAAGGAGAAAATTATAATAAGAATAAAATTAAAATATTCTCTTCTGGGAAAATGTAAAGAAAGACAGAAGCATGTACAAACAGAAATGATTTCAAGTTTATCAAAGTGATATTGATTAAGCATTTAGCAATACAATGAAGGTGATAAAATACAAGAACGGAAAGAGATTACTTCAAAAAAATTAAAGTTTTCTGATATGGAATGTGGTGGCATTTAAAAGTAGTACGGGTAATACTTTTCAATCAATCTGTTTTAAATGTGAGGTTATAATAGAATGGCAACATTTCTCCACTCCTTTTAAAATCTTAAAACTTTTCTATGTACCCTTACTTGCTCTCCTTCAATTCCATGGCGTTTTCTAAAGTTAATTTTTGTTACAAGTATCTGAATCTCTCTGTCTTTCTGTCTCTTTCTCTCTCTGTCTTTCTCTCCCTTCCCCCTCTCTAAGTGTGTGTGTGTGTGTGTGTGTGTGTGTGTGTGTGTGCGTGTATGTCTACAAAATAAAATTATGACACAGGACAGGTAACCATAGAGGTATTTGTAACAAGAATCACCAAGATAATATAGTTTTCTCATATGCACATTATAAAGAAATATAGACCTACTCATTGTATTCTTGACATATTACAGGTAATGCACACTCATTAGTAAGTTAATTAAAAATAGCATGATGTGTTTTAGGTTCAGGATAAAAGTTCCTGAACAGAACACCAATGGCTTATGCTCTATGATCAAGAAAAAAACAAAGAAAAGAAAAATAGGACCTCATAAAATTGAAAAGCTTTTGTAAAGCAATAGGACAAAATAGCAACCCAGAAATTAGGAAAAGATCTTTACCAACCTTATATCTGATAGAGGGCTAATGTCCAAAATATACAAAGAACTCAAGAAGTTAGACGTCAGAGAACCAAATAGTCCTATTAAAAATGGAGTACAGAGCTAAACAACGAATTTTCAAAATGGCCCTGATATTCTACCTCATACCAATCAGAATGGCTAAGATAAAGTCTCAGGCAACAGCAGATGCTGGCAAGGATGTGGAGAAAGAAGAACACTTTTCCATTGTTGGTGGAATTGCAAGCTGGTAAAATTACATTAGAAATCAATCTGGTGGTTCCTCAGAAAATTTGAAATATACCTAAAACCCAGCTATACCATTGCTGGGCATATACCCAGAAGCTGCTCCAACATGTAATAAGTACACATGCCCCACTATGTTTATAAGAGCCTTCTTTATAATAGCCAGAAGTTGGAAAGAACCCAGATGTCCCTCAACAGAAGAACAGATACAGAAATTTTGGTATATTTACACAATGATGTACTACTAAGCTATTAAAAACAAAGACTTCATGAAATTTGCAGACAAATGGATAGAAATAGAAAATATTATCTTAAGTGAGGTAACCCAGACACAAAAGAACACACATGCATGTATTCACAGATGAGTGATTTTAGCCCAAAAATCTCAGAATACCCATGATACAACATATAAACCATGTGCAGCTTAAGAAGAAGGAAGACCAAAGTGTAGATGCTTCAGTCCTGCATGGAATGGGAAATAAATTAATCACAGGAGCTAGAGGAAGGGAGGGAATTTGGAAGAAGAGAGAAAGGGGAAGGAAAGGGGGAAAGGCACAGGTATTGCAAAGGACAGGAGACAAGTACAGAGGGTCAGGAAATTGAATAGAATCATATTACAGAGAGGGATAGACAACTGGGCTAGCCAATAGAAAGTCCCAGTTTACAGTGAAGCATGAGCCTCCTAGGAACCAATGGTGATGCCGTTAGCCTAAATACCTAACAAAGGGAAGATAAAACTTGTAGAGGACACCTCCAGTAGACAGACATGGTCTCTAGTTGAGCGATGGTACCACCCATGCATCTCAAAATTTTAAACCCAGAAAAGTTCCTGTCCAAAGGAAAGACAGGGACAAAAACATGGAACAGAGACTGAAGAAAAGGCCATCCAGAGACTGTTCCTCCTAGCCATCCATCCCATCCACACTCACCAACACACACACTATTCCTGATGCCAAGAAGTACTTGCTGACAGGAGCTGATATGTCTGCTCCCTGAGAAGTTCTACCAGCGCCTGCCTAATACAGATGCAGATACTTACAGACAGCCATCAGACTGAAACTGGAGACCCCAATGGAAGAGCTGGAGGAAGGACATAATGAGCTGAATGGGATGGCAACCCCATAGGAAAAACACCAATATCAACTAACCATACCCTCTAGAGCTCCTAGGGATTAAACAACCAACCAAAGAGTACAAATGGAGGGACCAATGGTTCTACCCACATATGTAGCTGAGGATGGCTTTGTTGGGCATAAATGGAAGAAGAGGCCCTTGGTCCTGTGAAAGCTCAATGCTACGGTGTAGGGGAATGCTATGGAGGTGAAACAGGATGTAGGTGGGTAAATGGGGGAGCACCCTCATTGAAAAGGTGGAAGTGGGATGGGATAGAGGGGTCCTGGAGGGGAAACCAGGAAAGGGGATGACATTTGAAATGCAAATAAATAAAATATCCAATAAAAATGTAAAAAAAGAAAAAAGAAAACCACAACTACCAGACCTATTCTAAAGAGCATAATTTTAAAGTATTTCATTTGACATTGACAGATACAGAAAGTACCAGATTAAAATGTTAAATCCCATTCATCAGATTAGATGCTAATTGCAGAAACACTGCTAATAAACCTGATAATATATATTCACTGGGCTTCCATATAGATTCCTGGAAATCTTTTGTCTGTGTGTTAGGATGTCAACCCATGCATCTAAATTTAAATGGAAATTTGTGACAAGAGGTTATTACTAGAGTTGTGCTACAGCTGTTACAGACCCTCAGCTGTTTGCATTTTCTGATTTCTAACTATACAGTGAAAGAGAACGAGTTGCTCTTGGGTTTGGGAGAAAGCATTTCTATTTTATATTCATGATGCAAGCTATTTTTTTTTTTAACCCAGGAGTTAAATGCAAGCTGCTTAACTTTGCAGCACTTGAACTGGCCAAGATAATTATTGGTATTCCACAGCTGGTCGATTAACTTATTTATACACACACACACACACACACACACACACACACACACACACACACATATGTGTGTGTGTGTACATACATATATATATATATATATATATATATATATATATATATATATATATACACATATTTGTTATTGTCAATAATCCATGCCAACAAATGATGCTGGGAATACAAACTTTAAAATTTATGAAATGAATTCGGAGAATTTTATCTCCAGGTAGTATTGGAGTACCAAGAGAAATACTCAAAACATAGAATTTAATGTTTGTTATTTAATGTACATAAATGTACACTATTGGTTAATCTTTAAATTTCACGTTATGTGTGCTTCCTGTGCCCTGCAGCCTGGGGAAGCTGGATCCCCAGAACCTAGAGTTATGTATACTTAGTGTGATCTACCCAACATGGATGTTGGGAATTCAATGTTTGCCTGATTGAGGAACATGTTCTTAGCCTCCAAAGGCTGCCTGCTTCATGGAGCTTTCAATATTATCACAGTATTCCTCAACAGCTTACCTTTATAAGGCAGAAATGTTTATTCAGCTCAAAATGCAAGGGACAAAAGGCTGTGATGACAGCCTCTGCTCATATCTAAAGAGCGTACAACTGCCTATGTCACATGACAGTAGGCAGCAAAAGTATAGACACATAAGGGATCAATAACACTATCATAAGAAATGCCAGAGATGGCTAGTTACAGACAAGTGTAGATGTTTGTGACCCTTTCTTAAGCACTCACCTTGCTGACAATTTGTCTCGGGTGTTCATAGAATTCTTTTCTCCTTCAGAAGACCACAGATAGGTTCCCGGCACCCACATTACTTACTCATAATTTCTCAAAACTCCAACTCCAGGGTGTCTTATTTTCTTTTCTGACTTCTATGAGCATGTATACATAAAAAATCACATACACATAGAAATTGAATTTTAAAAGAAGAGATGAAGAACTCATCAGGAACCTCCATAAAATATCCAAAACTCTAAACAAACAAACAAACAAAACAAAACAAAACAAAACAAAACAAAACAAAACATGTTTCCACTTACAAGCTCATTACTAGTCCACACCATTTAATTTTCCATCTGCCCCCATTTGGAGCCATATCCTAAAAGTAGAAATTATCTGTTGAGTATAGATCACCTTGCTTTTTGGGCAAGTCTCCTTTTTTCCTAAAGTTACACAAAATGTTATATTCTTATGTTTCCTTTGTATAAATTTATTCGACCTTTCAATTCACATGAAACAAAACACAAAGAACTTATACAATTTTATCATTGCAAATATATATTTCTAAATGTATTAATTTTAATATAAAAATGAACTTATAAATTTATATTTACAAAATAAATTATGGAAAGGAATAAGTTTTCAAATAATGAAAATACTTATTKAAAAGTTCTAAGCTTTTTAAAAACATGTAAGATTTTTCCATTTAATTATTCAGAGTCACTACAAATAATGAGATATAAGATTAGAAATAAGGTTGGGACCAGATGTTGAAGGTTTTCAAATGCAAGCTAAGATAATTGGAGTTTATCCTTTTATGTACGGGAATACTTTGCATGTGTTTAAAACAGAAAAGCAACAGGCAAAATGCAGGATGAAATGTAGTCCTGCTTCTGAAGCTTGTATGATGCCTTCTGGTACCATAAAAGCTAGTTCTCAGAGACAAGACTCTCAGATCCATTCGAGCTCAGGAAATTCTGGGCCCTGAAACTGAACTACACAGTATGTTGAGCAATAAAGCTTTACATTTTCTTTCTTTTAGTGGAAAGCAAGGGCAAAAGCAATTGCACGTAATGCTCTGGAAGTCTCTTGGACAAACATGACTAATAACTTACAAGACAGCTCCTATTCCTGGGGTTGGGTTTTTTTGTTAAATAGTCATTTGCCCTTGGAGGTAATATTTTCATAACTAATGAGGAATTTTATCTAGTCTAATATATGTGTATTATGGTTTTGGACATTTTGTCATTGGATTTTTTGGTAATTGATGACATCATAATTTATTATTTTTAAAGATATTCTTACAGTTGAGTTTATTTTATTCTCCTTTCTCCCTCTGCATTTACAGTTATCCCACTCTTTAATTTCCCATTTGGATCACTGGTACCCTGCTATTCCCTTCTCTATCACTCTGTGGTGCATATTCAAAAATTTAAGCAAGTATATACATAGAATAAATGAACCATTTAAATGTTTGTTAAGAGGTGAAATGTTGGGAACATTTTATTAATAAAAATGTGCAAGTTTGTTGGGTGAAAATTTTAGCCTGGCCATCTTTGCAAACACCTTTAATCCCAGCATTCAGGAGGCAGAGGCAGGCAGATCTATATGAGCTCTATGACAGCGTGTAAACCACTCACTCTGTAAACCAGAGTGAGTTTCAGGATATTCAAGACTATAGAAAGAAATGATGTCTTGAAAACAAAATACATATGGACTTTCCTGAACATACATATTGACTCTACCAAAGAATTAATATGAGTATAAGGTCTAAATATTTCCTCTTAGAATTGCTTCTTTGCTTCTAAGTTACCAAGTACATATTTTTCTTATGAAATGTATCTAATCTACATTGCTGTCACTGCAAATTCTGTTTGTCCTCTTGCAGAGGAAGTTTCTTTCTGGTCATTTGCTGTTTTCTAGTCTTTCCAATTCCCCTTCTATCAGTCTAGTGCAGTCAGTCCATCCTTCCTCCTGTTCTGCATCTCCCTTTCTCTTATATTCTTTCTATTTCTTTTATTTTCTTTACCTCCTTCACACTGACTCATTCTTTCCTCCCGTCTCATTCCATTTTTCTTTACCCCATCTCCTTTGATCTCAGCATATTGATAGAAATTACTGAATTATATTAATAAACCATTTCTTTAAGAATAACCAGGTAGCCACATTTTTGTTTATATGTCACTTGCCACAGATCAATCATTAGCATATAGTTTCAGCATTACCAATTAGAAAGAAAAAATGCATGTTCATCTCACTAGATGCCCAAAAAACATTTGTCAAAATTTATTACACCTTAATGATAAAAGATTTGAAGAGACCAGTGATACAGGGATCATACCTATACATCATAAAAGCAAAATAGAGTAAGCCAACAGCCAACATTAAATTTAATAGAGAGAATTGTAAAACATTACCATTAAAATCAGGGACAAAACAAGGCTTTCCACTTTCCCCATATGTCTTCAACATAGTGCTTGAAGTTCTAGCTAGAACAAAAAGACAACTAATGGAATCAAAGGGATATGAATTGGAAAGTAAGAAGTCAAAGTATCACTATTTGCGGATGCTATGACAGTATACAAAATTTCTACCAGACAGCGACCCTAAAAATTCTACCAGAAAATCCTACAGCTAGTAAACACCTTCAGCAAACTTGTTAGATACAAAATTAGTTCAAAGAAATCAGTAGCCCTCCTCTATAAAAGCTATATAGTGTGAGAAAGAAGCAAGGGAAATAATACCCTTCAAATAGCTACAAAAAACATAAAATGTCTTGGTATATAACTCTAACCAAGCCAGTGAAAGTCTTGTATGACAAGAACATCGAGTCTTTGAAGAAAGAAAATGGAGATTTCAGATGGTGGGAAGATCACCCTTGCTCATGGATCAGGAGGATTGGCAAAGTTAAAATTAGCATCTTAAAAGAACCAATATTCTGATTCAATGCAATCTCTTATCAAAATTCCAATATATCTCTTTACAAACATTGAAAGGACAGTTCTCAACTTAATATGAAAAAAAATCCAGGATAGCTAAAACAACACTGAACTATGAAAGAACATATAGAGGTGTCACTATCCCTGACTTCAAGTTGGGTTACAGAACAATATTAAGAAAAACTGAGTGTTATTGGTATAGGAACTGACAGGATGATGAATGGAATCAAATCAAAGACCCAGAAATAAACCCACATACCTATGGATAGTGATTTTTGACAAAGAAGCCAGAAATATACACTCAAACAGGGACACCGTCTTCAACAAATGGTGCTGTTCTTAAGAACAGGGACCTCCTAAAACTAAAAAAAAACATTCTGTAAGTCAAATGGGACAAAAAGCCTAGAGATTAGGAAAAGATTTTCATTAATAGTACATCTGACAGTGGGCAAATATCCAAAGTATATAAAGAACTCAAGAAGGTAGACACCTACAATGCAAGCATTCAAATTTTAAAAATGTGGTATAGCACTAAACAGAAAATTCACAACAGAGGATTCTTGAATGGCTGAGAAACATTTAAAGAACTCTTCAACATTTCTAGTCATCAGGGAAATGCAAATCAACATGACTCTGAGATTCCACCTTATACCCATCAGAATGACTAAGATTTAAAACTCAAAGGACAGCACATGCTTTCAAGTTTGTGAGGAAAGGGGAACACTTCTCCACTGTTAGGGGAGGACAAACTTGTACAACCACTCTGGAAATCAATTTGGCAGTGTCTCAGAAGATTGGGAATAGTTTGACCTCAAAATCCAGCTATACAACTGCTCAGTATATATCCCAATGATGTTCCACCATCCTCCTACAACACTTTCTCAACTATGTTCATAGCAGCTTCATGTGTAATACCCAGAAACTGGAAACAACCTATATGTCTCTCAACTGAACAATGGATTCAGAAAATATGGAACATCTACACAACGGAATTCTATTCAGCCATTAAAAAAAGGACATTTTAAATTTCACAGGCAAATGGATGGAATTAGAAAATATCATGACCCAAAAGGTCAAGCATGATATGTACTCACTTATAAGTGCATATTAGCCATGAACTACAGGATAACCATGCTATAATCAACAGACTGAAAGATGCAAAATAACAAAGAGAGCAGAAGTGAGGATGGTTGACTATTTCTCAAAGGGGAAAAATAGATGTTGGTGGTTGATGAGAGGAGGGAGCAGGGTGGAGGGGAGGATAGGATAGGGGAGATCCTATGTAGGGACAAGAGGGGAGACAGAAGGAGATCGGCTGTGGCATGGGAACTATCTCATGCTAGACACCTGGGATTGGGAGAGGACCCAAAGGATCTAAGGGAGCACACAAGGCCAGCAAGATGGTACATGAGATAAATGTCCTCTACTGCACACATCTAGTGACCTGAGCTTGTTCCCTAGAAACCACATAAATGTAGGAGGAAGACAACTGACTCCACTGAGCTGTCCTCTGACCTTCACACATATGCTATAACACTTGTATGCAAGTCACATACACCAGTAATAAATAAAATAGAGTAAGATAAAAGGAAAGCTGAATGCACAGTGTGGGTTGCTGAATGCAGAAGTTTCACAGTGAAAAATTCTGGTGACCCATAGGTAGTCTCGAGCTGCTATTCCAAGCAGTGGGGGGTCATGGTTCCTTACGTGGTCACTTCCTTTAGTCAGTCAGGACTCCCTATGAAGTGATAAGGACAGCAACCAAGCCACAAAGACTTTGACTCAAAATGTGTCAGGTCTACAAGATGTGCAGGAACAAAGATAGAAGAGAGATTGAGCAAATGTCCAACTAATCACTGCCACAAGTTGAGACCCATCCCATGGGAAAGAACCAATTCCCCATGATCTGTTATGCTGGCAGATAGGAACCTAGCATAACTCTGAGAAGCTCCACCCAACAGTCAATGAAAGGAGATGCAGAGACTCATACCCACACAATAGATGAAATTAGGGCAGTCTTAAAGAAGAGTTATGAGAAAGATTTTGTGACCTGAAGAGATCAGGGACTCCACAGGAATACCAACAGTTTCAACTAACCTGAAACATGAGGCCTCCCGATACTGAATCACCAACGAAAGATTGAGCATCGGCTGGACCTAGCCACTTTCACACATGTAGCAGATAGGCAACTTGGTCTTTGTCAATGTCCCCCAAACAACTGAATCAGGATCTGTCCTTGGACCTGTTGCCTACTTGCCTGCCTGTGGAATCCACACCTCTAAATGGGAAACCTTGTCTGGCCTCAGTGGAAGAGGATGTGCCTAATCCTGCCGCAAATTGATCTGTGTGGTTAGGGTGGGGGTAGAATGGGGGAGTGTTGGGAGGTAGAGAACCAGAGTGGGTCTTCCCCTTCTAAGGGGAATGTGCAGAGTGCTTATGTGAAGGAGTATAGGGTGGAGAGGAAGGGCSGACATTGGGCTGCAAAATGAATAAATAAATACATTTAATAAAAAGATTATTTTAAAATGGCTGTGCTAAAGCTAAATAACTTACATTCATGTATTTGTAAAAAGTTGTTTATTTATTTATTTTTAATACTTCTAACTGACTAGGTTTTACCTTGGTGCAAGGTACGAACATTAGTGAAACCTAGATCTATTGTTTATAAATGAAGGTCATTATGATGCTTTTTATCTATGCTCTGTTATACGAATAAGTAGGCAACTCAACACTGGATAGAGCATTTTTTATTTGATATATTCTTTATTTAAATTTCAACGTTGCCCCTTTCCTGGTCCCCCCCCCAAAAATCCCATAAGCCATCTCCCCCTCCCCCTGTTCCTCAATCATTCCTCTCCTGCTTCTCTATCCTGACATTCCCCTACACTGCAGAATTTATATAGCTTGAATCTGATACTGTGTTTCATTTTTGCATTGGTAACATAATAGCTGACTATCTTAACACTTATTTTTGGTGTTACACATGATTTATACTATACATGAATACATAGTAATTCTAAAAGAATATAAAACGTAATTTGTATGTACTACAGTCTATATTAGATAATGGCTGAAATAAATTTCTCCAAAATATTCTTCCATATACATATTATTTCTAGATATGAAGTGTGAAAGATTTACTAAGTACATTATTTTCCTATTGGTTTTAGGAGTAGGTGGCTTAGAATTTTAAATATTTACTATTAGTATCTATGCATTTAATAAGTAATTTTATTAGACACATAATGTTAAAGGAATCAAAATAAGCATGGACAGGAACATTGAACTTTTGCATATATATATATGCATATATGTGAATATATGAATATATGCCTAATAAAGTTAAACCCATCATATAACATCATTATGTTGATTTTATGTTTTAGATTGTTATTTTAGCTTAAACTAGATTGCATATTACATATCATTTCATTTAACACCCATAATGTCTTTATGGGTAAAGGAGAAAGAACTATGAATCAAAAGAGAGGTTATTTGTCCAAAACAATTGTTCTATCAATCTTCAAATGAAGTGAATTTGAAGTCTCTTTCCCGTATTTCAGTTTCTTTTTCAATTATTTTATTTTCAAATATTTTTTTCATGGATATATTCTTTATTTACATTTCATTTCCCTTTTCCTGGTTTCCCCAACACCCAAATGTCCCATATGTCTTTTTCCCTCGCCCTGTTCCCCTATTCAAACCTTCCCACTTCCCTGTTGTGGTATTCACCTACACTGCTGCATTGGGCCTTTCCAGAACCTGGGTCTACTCTTTCCTTCTTGTCAGGCAGCATTTGGTAGGTGGATTGTGTCTTTGGTGTTCCAAGATTCTAGGCTAATATCCACTTATCAGTGAGTGCATGCCATGGGTATTCTTTTGAGACTG
>BDUI01000125.1:48012-59966 GCA_002335545.1 Apodemus speciosus
ATATGGGCACAAGGAAAAAGTTCCTGAACAGAACACCAATAGCTTATGCTCTGAGATCAAGAATTGACAAATGGGACCTCATAAAATTACAAAATTTCTGTAAGGCAAAAGACACTGTCAAAAGGACAAATCGGCAACCAACAAATTGGGAAAAGATCTTCATCAACCCTACATCCGACAGAGGGCTTATATTAAATATATACAAAGAACTCAAGAAGTTAGACTCCAGAGAACCAAATAACCCTATTAAAAATTGGGTACAGAGCTAAACAAAGAATTTTACCTGAAGAAATTTGGATGGCTGAAAAGCACCTTTAAAAATGTTCAACATCCTTTGTCAACAGGGAAATGCAAATCAAAACAACCCTGAGATTTCACCTCACACCATCAGAATGGCTAAGATTAAAAACTCAGAAGACAGCAGTTATTGGCAAGGGTGTGAAAAAAGAGGAACACTCCTTTACTGCCGGTGGGATTGAAAGATGGTACAACCACTCTGGAAATCAGTTTGGCAGTTCCTCAGAAAACTGGGCACGACACTTCCAGAGGACCCTGGTATACCACTCCTGGGCATATACCCAGAGGATTCCCCGGCATGCAATCAGGACACATGCTTCACTATGTTCATAGCAGCCTTATTCATAATAGCCAGAAGCTGAAAAGAACCCAGATCTCCCTCAATGGAAGAATGGATACAGAAAATGTGGTATAGTTACACAATGGAATACTACACAGCAATTAAAAACAATGAATTCATGAAATTCTTAGGCAAATCATTGGAACTGGAAAATATTATACTAAGTGAGATAACTCATTCACAAAAGAACACACATGGAATGCAGTCACTGATAAGTAGATATTAGCCCAGAAGCTCTGAATACCCAAGACACATCTCACATATGAAATCATTCCCAAGAAGAAGGAAGGAGAGGGCCCTGGTCCTGGAAAGGCTTGAAGCAGCATTGTAGGAGATTGCCAGGACAGAGATGTGGGATGGGGGTGATTCAGGAACTGGTGGAGGAAAGAGGGCTCATGGGACTTATGGGGAGGGGGGAACCAGGAAAGGGAAAATCATTTGGAATGTAAAAGAAGAATATAGAAAATAATAATAAAAAAGAAAGAAAAGAAAAGAAAAGAAAAGAAAAGAAAAGAAAAGAAAAGAAAAGAAAAGAAAAGAAAAGAAAAGAAAAGAAAGCAAGCTAAGAGTGCTAGAGTTCTCTTACAGGGTTGCCCTCTTCCTCAGCTTCTTCCAGTTTTTGCCTAATTCACCAACAGTGGTCAGAAACTTCCATCCATTAGTTGGGTGCAAATATCTGCCTCTGACTATTTCAGCTGCTTGTTGTATTTTTTGGAGGGCAGTCATGATAGGTGCCTTTTTTTGAGTACTGCATAACTTCAATAAGTGTCAGGATTTGGGACCTCCGTTTGAGCTGGATCTCACTTTGGGCCTGTTACTGGACGTTCGTTTTCTCAGCCTTCTTTCCATTTTTATCCCTGCAGTTCTTTCAGACAGGAACAATTATGGGTCAGAGTTGTGACTATGGGATGGAAATTCCCTCCCTCACTTGATGCCCTGTCTTTCTGCTGGAGGTGAACTCTGTAAGTTCCATCTCCCTACTTTCCTGCAATTCATCTAAGGTCCCTCCCTTTGAGTTCTGAGAGTCTCTCACCTCCCAGGTCCTTCTGGCACCTTCTGATATTGCCTGTTTCCATTCTTTCTGCTGTCACACAGGGCTTAAGTCCTTTTACCCCACCCATTACCAGATCTGTTTCCCCTTTCGACCCATTCCTGGCCGCTTTCCTCCCAAGTTCCTCCCTCCCCATTGTGATTGCTTTCTTCAATAAACCTGGACACTTGAGATCTCTCAGACTCTGGAGCAGCAACCACGCAGCATAAACCAGCTAATATGAGGCCCCCAACACATATACAGCAGAGGACTGACAGGTCTGGGTTCAGTTAGAGAAGGTACACCTAACCCTCAGAGACTGGAAGCCTGGGACTTTAGAGGTTTGGTGGGATGGAGCGTGAGGAGTGGGGGCATACTCATGGAGACAGGCCAGGGAGGAGGTATGAAATGTGGAACAACCACAGGATGGATCGAAAAGGGAATAAAATTTGAAATGTAAAATAAATAAATAAATGAATAATTAAATTAATTAATTTAAAAATAATTAAAAAAAGAAAGAAAGAAAGCTGAGCAAGCCAATAAGTAACATCCCTCTATGGCCTCTGCATCAGTTCCTGCTTCCTGACCTGCTTGAGTTCTAGTCCTGACTTTGGTGATTAACAGCAATGTGGAAGTGTAAGCCAAATAAACATTTTCCTCCCCATCTTGCTTCTTGGTCGTGATGTTTGTGCAGGAATAGAAACCCTGACTAAGACAGAGGTCATTCTTACTGTTGATCTGTGTATTACTTGGTATGCTCAGTCAGTTTATTTTATATGTCATGTCTGTGCAAATTTTAGAAATACTATTTAAGTAATTAATTCCATGTTAATTAATGGATCCTGGTTGACAGCCTAATAATACCACACGGTAGAATCCATTAAATGTTGTATTTCCCCTTGAAATGGACTCAATCAACAGGTGGTCCATAAGTATTGCACTTCTTCCCAGCTATTTCCTCCATTTATAAGGAAATACATTTAAAGCTGACATAATCTTTCCACTCATTCCACTGCCCCCAATTAAAGATGTAAGAGTACACAGTTAACTGTTTTGGATACAGCCACAGTCAGCCACTTTGCTGTACATAACAAGAATAAAAACTAAGTTGCAATATTAAGAACCATTCCAATTAGGGATGGCTCCTTACTATAGCAAAGCCTAATAAAAATTATTTTTTTTACAAAATGTTTCTGATTAATTAACTATAAAAAACTAGTCTGTAGAATAAGCAATCTGAATACTAAACAGCAATAAAGAAAGGGTTTCATCACTTTATCAGGGACAATACTTGATACACTAAAATTCTTCCTAATTTTTCTAAATTAAAAGAAAGAAAATGATAAGTAATTATTCTCTTTACTTGTGGTGTTTGTGATTATTGACGCTATTAAGTCTCTGATTATGTATAAAATGTTGTTTCCTCTGTAAATGTATCACATAGGGACATAGTGCATTATTTTATAAAATGTAATGGCTTTTCACATCTAACATGACAGAGGCTCATCTTTTCTTGATTTGTGATGTCTAAATTAGTGAATATTAAGTCTTATTCAATTTTTCCTTTTGCTGCATTGCTCTATTTATCTATTCCTGTATAAATATCACACTAATTCTATTTTATTGAGATTAAGATATTCTTCACTGTTTGAAGGTACCATTCTTTGAAGATTTTCAGTAACCAAATAAACATTCTGATGTTTAACAATTCACACACACACACAAAAACGTTCTGAAATATTATTAAAACTGTTTATTTTGTGAATTAATTGGCATACCATCCACATGTAAATTGACATCAATCACTGCAAAGACAAATCACAACAGGGGGCTTACCTTCCACCAGGCTCCTGTTGCTCCAGATGCTCAGCTCCTTCATAAGTGTGCTGATATTGTTAATGACACCTTCAATTAAATTACTTTCAAGAGTTGGATATTGCTACTATAACGAATGTATTTTGTAGCTTGATATATATTTAGAAATTTTGGGACGTTTTCAAATTTATGCTGATTTTGTATATTTATCTCATACCTTTGCTGTGGGAAGTAGATAGGATCAACTTCAAACAATGATGCTTAGATGTTGGTAAAAATATCAACAGTCTTCAAGTCTATTTAATTCTATGATGAAAACAGCTGGGGAAATGCATGCTAACACACTCAGTAGTAAGAGGATTAATGTCTGGAACTGTATGTAAATGAGAAGCATAATTAGTCCATAACAATATAAGGCTCTGCTATTGCTTATATTTCCAATACTAATAATGCAGTATTTAGTTAAACATTTCCTTTTAATCTTCAATGATAATTGATTTAAAATGTCTTAATAAATATTTAATAAAAATTGTGGGGTTTTTTTGAAGAGTGGATTCAAATATATCCAGGCTATTATCTTAGCCCAGTACTTAGCTGAAGTTAAAGGCTAGTCTTAGTTTCTTAATAATATGAGAAAGTGTATTTTGCAAGTCCTAATTCAAATATTGGAAGTTAATAATTTACTTTTCATGTTTATTTTCTACCACCCAAACTTTACTTCTACCTGATAAAACCCAACTCCATCACATTATATAATGCAACTAGATATTAAAAATGGTACGATGTCACTAGAATCTTTTAAAACACATATTTTCAATTTTATTTTTGGACTCAGTGTCAAATAATATAATATAAAGGCTTGATTTATCTGTAACTGTAATAATAACAAATAAAATGAAGTAACTATGATACAGTGTATAGCTTTTCAGTCATTTTCACAAACAAGAACGGTTTACCCTATTCTATTACCCTAGCAGGTGAAGTGCAAAGATCCTGTTAGAGTTTTTTTTTTTTTTTAATATTTTTTCTAAGTGAAAATCTAGTTCAGAATTAGGTGGAAATTGATATCAGGCAGCAGATGTTATTTTCAGGGCAGTATTAAAATAAATTTGTCAAAATGCATATACTGTAGAGAGCTCAACTCAGGACTCTTATTTCTCTAAGATGTCTTTGAAGTGGAAATCATATCAACCTTTAATGTCTTGTCCAAATAGTAAGGTGTAAAGATATCAAAGACATGTTGACTAGAGATAAGAAGCATTGAAAATTCAGCTTAGATGGGTAACTTTAACACACATGGTCCCAACAGAATAATGTCAAGATAAAATAGCTAGCAATTTCAAATGAATATACATTAGTTAGCCATGTCTCTTTAGTCTTATTCTGCAATAGTCACTGTATAGAGGTCTATTTTGTGAGTAGGGTTATTGTAGCAAATTTGTATCAATATTACTAGCCATGTGGTTACTAAGTTGTAGATGTATCCCCCAATGAATTTCTGTTTGATAAAACTCCTGTAAAAACTGAGGTTCCAGTTCTTGTCACTTTATCACTTTGGTTACATCTTGTACTGTTACTATCTTTGCATGAATAAAGATGGAAATTGATGGAATCATTTAGAGTCTATGTTCAAAAGCAAGTGCCAAAGATAACAAAGGTAAGAGAAATAACATATTGAAGGAGCTATTCTGGAAAATTGAGGACAACAAATGGATTCAAAGTAGCCAAAGTGGAATTTTTAACTTCTAAATAAACACTGCACACTTACAGAGCTTGGCTCTGGCTTCCTTGAAAGCTTATGCTTGTGAGGGGATTTTCCTATAATGCTGACACTTGCTACCTTTCTTCAATTGTTACCTAGAGGGAGCATTTTGATAAAGGTAAATGCAACATCCACTGTGCCTCAATAAGGGAAACTGATAACTAAGGTCTGGACAGCTGAGACCAGCAGGGTGCTCCTACTGAATTCACATTCATTGATTTTCCTCTTTCACAGGAAGACGCCATTCTGTTTGCTCTGTCAAAACCTTTGCTTCTAACCCATGTAGGTGCATGCTTCATGGGAAGAAAAGGCACACTGCCACTATTTAGATGCATGAGAATATCTTGTTCCTTTATTCGGACAAGAGTTTTGGAAGAAAATTTAACCTTCATTCAAACCACAATGCTAAATAAATATTCTTTAAAGACTCCTGTAAATAAATTGGTTGACTAACACTAATAAAATTGCTTTCATTCAAATATATTATTTTTCTATCTTCAGAATTTTCCTTTTCAAAATGTTAGCAAATCCTTATTAAATTGTATACATTTTCTCCCTGTGGTTCTAGAGAATACTTACAACAAAAGAAAAAGGAAGATAGAGAATAAATGCAAGGAGTTGGAATAAGAAGAGGCAGATCTAACTGAACATATAATAAATGATGAGGTAAAGAAATGCAGCCAGAGTCAGACACAATATCAACATCTAGAAGCCTGGGACAGCAAGATTCCCTATATTACAGATTTTCTCTGATAGAATGCTTAACACCCTTCCTATAAAGCAATACATGCATACAATAAAACAAACACCAAAATAAATAAGAAAAAGCATATATTAAACCTTATCTCATAAATTAAAATTGAATAAAAACTGGAAGACAGAAATGAAGGTAGGAAGAGCTCCCATTGTACCCCACAGGATCTTCTTCAATTATTAGAATTTCAAGGAAATATTTTACATTTATTTTGCCAAAAGAGTTTATAATTATTTTATCAATGAAAATAAATTTTCTTCCAATAAAACATATCCCAGCCAGTTTCTCCTCCCTCCATCCTTTCCCCCCTCCACATTCCCATCTACCAGATCTAATCTCTCTTCTCCATTTCCCCCTCAGAAAAGACCAGGCCTCTGACAGTTTTGTGTCTTGCTGGACAAAGCAAGATACAAAAGCACAAGGCATAGGCCTTCACAATGGACAAAGACAATTCAATATCATCTTGTGTCTGTGAGAATGAAGGCAGTTTGTTTAAGAAGTATACAGAATGTTCACGCAAACAATCTGAATCACTGTTTATTAGTCTTAAAAAAATAGTCATGCTCATATTGCCAAAAAGATACTAATTTCTCAGGCATACCATTTCCAAATAATGAAAATAACTATTAATTCACATTAAAATCTCATGGAAGACAAAAAATCTCAGCAGAATATCATTCAGTTATAGTATTAACTGCCCCCATCAGTCTACCTCTAATGTTCTATATCTTCGAGGACAGTTATTCTAAAATTAGATTTTGAATGCAATCACCATGGAATCTTATTGAAGTTTATATATGATAGAGTTTTTCTAAGTTGGTGCCTGAGAACCAGCATTTCAGACAAAATACTGGGTAATATTTAGGCTGTGGTATCTGTAAAACATTTCACAACAGAAAAGGTTTATGAGGTCTATCTTATAAAATCTATGAAATTATATGATATTCTTGGAGGGAAATATAGAAGTTGGGCCTCGATTCTTCTTATTGGTCATAACATGAGGTAGAGAATAATGATTTTGCTATTTTATTTTGTATTTTCATAAAGCCTTATAGCTAATATCTTTTGGCTCATGACAAAAGCCCTCAGTCAAATTTGATCCTAAGAATTCAGACATTATTTATGGTCAATTTTCTCTACAGCTATCTCTGTCACTTACCATTGACATAACCTAAAATGAATTCTTTTTAAAAATTCATAACTCCTGCAATAGTACAACATCAAAGAACTTGCTTCAACTCTATGGAAACTTTACAAAGATAGGGAAATAAAAGCAAATTACTTTCTGGAATGTTTTGTAGACCAAATTAAAGTCATGTATCAACCCTTGAAGTTTTTGATTAGGGAAGGTGGTTCCCTGACATCCCAGTGTGACTGAGATGTTGGGTAGTGATGAATAAATATCATATTATTGCAGTGCAACACTTTATCTGTATGTTGAGGGTAAACTTGGGTGAAGATATTGCTTTTACTTTGGATCGTAGAAAGGCATAATCAATAAAATTATGTACAACACAAAGTAATTGATAATGTCAAACACTAAAAACTGAATTAAGTATTTACAGTAGTCATGCTTATTCCAACATTCCTTCAATAACATAAAATATGTGATTTTTTTTTTTTTTTGGTTTTTTGAGACAGTGTTTCTCTGTGTAGCCCTGGCTGTCCTAGAACTCACTCTGTACACCAGGCTGGCCCCGAACTCAGAAATCCTCCTGCCTCTGCTTCCCAAGTAGGGAATTAAAGGCATGTGCCACAACCACCCAGCAAAAATGTGATTCTTTACTTTTGAGCTATATAATTTGTTTTAAGATTTTAGGCAATATTGAATAATAGATATTATTTATTAAGTCTTCATATGATATTTTAGTCAAGTGTCATTTTGTTACCTGTTAAATGTTAATTTTTGACAATGTATACATTTATAATGTATTGTGAACAGAAACCGAAGCATTACTTTGTAGCTATCAGAAGTCAGGACACTGGAACACTGTTTGCTGCCTGTGAATCTTCAGTACTCACAGTGTACCATTTGCTTCAGATCTACCACTGTTAGATATTTCTTGCCACCCGTCCTAGTAATATAGTTGCTCTTGGAAAGGAGTCACAGCCACTGTCAGCATGGAGTCCATTACCTGACTCCTGTGATTGACCTTTCCATCAGGCCAAAGAATAAAGGCAAAGGAGGCAAAAACAGGCGAAATGCAAATGAATCTGAGAAAAGCGAGTTGGTTTTTAAAGAGGATGTGCAAGAGTATGTATGCTCAGTTGATCAAAATGCTGGGAAACAGACAATTGGAAATGATGTGTTTTGATGGTATAAGGAGGCAGTGCCACATAAGAGGAAAGTTAAGAAAAATGGTTTGGAAAATCAGACATTATATTGATTAGTCTATGAGACTATCAAGATAACCAAGCTGATGTAATCTTAAAGTATAATGCAGATGAAGCAAGTCTGAAGGCCTATGGAGAACTTCCAGAACATGCTAAAACCAATGAAACAGACACATTTGGTTCTGGGAATGATGATAAATTCCAATTTGATGATATTGGAGATGATGATGAAGATATTGACAATATCTAACTGGACCTAAGCATGTTACATTCCAAGTTTGCTGACGATAGCTCTACACAATTGGCATCTTGACCTTCAGCTGTAAAGTAAAACTTCATTTGGCATGTGTATGACTTGTTAATGCAGATTGCTGAATTTTTTGAAGTATTATATTTCTTTGAAAACCAAAGATGTTGAGTTATATTAAGTGACAAGTTAACACTTTATGCTTATGGTGAACTTAGAGCACAGCAGTGTGCACTGTTTAGAGACTGCCTTTGCATTTGTGATGCTTCATTTCTGGCACAGGAGTATTTTGTGCCATCAGTTCTGCCAGGTGACCATAATCATGGGCTGAAGTAAGTCCTAGTCCAGCCCACCTGCTTCCAGCCTATATATTCTATCTAGTCATCTGGCTGTGTTTGAGACTTCTCAGAGTTACAGATATGTAAGCCTGCATTTGGAGTCAGACAGAATATGACTATCTTTGTATTTATGGAGCCATGCCATTTAAAACTTTCATATTCTAGACATACGTTGTTGCCAGCCATAAAAAGGCATATTACAGTGCAGTTTTAAATCACATGGGTAGCAATTTTGAGTATTAAAAATTATTCATTGCAGAAATTAAATACTTAGAGGAGATAATCCATTATCTTGACTTTAGAAATATAATGGTTGACGTTTATATATAATTTTACCTTTCTAAGGCATATCCAAAAATAGAAAATTAAAAAGAGAAGTAAATCTGTTCTCATACTTGCATAGAGAAATTTTCAAAGCAGGTAGTTGTTAATAGGATATAAAATATTATTTTTTACTTTGCAAAGTAGGTTATTTATGTTAAGTCGTTTTCAAAAACTTAGCTACTGTATTGAGGCTTTGGATAATTAATTACTATATGTTGATTAAAGCTATTTATATAATTGTACAAGCAAAGTTGTCCTCAAATTAAGATTAGGTTAAAGGAAAAGGACTCCTACAGCTGATAAACAACTTCAGCAAAGTGGCCGGTTATAAAATCAACTCGAATAAATCAGTAGCTTTCCTATACTCAAAGGACAAGCAGGCTGAGACAGAAATTCGGGAGATGACACCCTTCACAATAGCCACAANATAGGGTAGGGAGGGCAGGAGTCTGGGCAGGGCATAAAGGGCAGAACAGGGCCATCTGTGCCTGCCCTTACTTCTGGCACAGTTGTGTTTACTAGCAACCTCAGCTGAGACACTATGGYGAAGTTGACTCCTGAGGAGAGGGCWGCCATCAATGTCATGTGGAATAAAGCAAAGGCAGAAGAACTTGGTAGAGAGGCCCTGGAAAGGTCAGTATCTGACAGCCCAAGAGAGCAAGTAGGAGGAGGTATGTGGAGGCACTGAATTTCTCTGTCCTYATGTTTCACCTCCTAGGATAGTGATGGTCTAKCCACACTCCAAGAGATACTTTGGCCACTTTGAAAACTTCTCCTTCCGTGCTGCCACTGAAGGTAGCCCCCAGCTGAAGGCTCTTGGTAAGAAGAYGATGGAGGCCTTTGGTGAGGGCCTGAAACACCTGGATGACCTGGATGACCTGAACGACACCTTTGCCAGTCTGAGTGAGCTGCACCGCGATAAACTGCATGTGGATCCTGAGAACTTCAAGGTGAGTTTGTCTGGATACGCTGCCTCCTGCTCGTGCTCTTGATTTCTACTTACTGCTGCTTCCCCCATGTTCTCTTTCACTTYCTACACTTCATCATTTAATGATTTTCAACTTTTGTTCAATATCCTTCTTAATTTACCCCTTTCACAATCTTCCATGAAAGAAGTTTATTTATTTTATGTCCTGTCTTTTGTCCCCCATCCACAGCTCTACCTCCATTTATCAAGTCCCTTGTTTAGACCACAAGGCAAAGGATACATTCTGTTTTTCATTTTCTGATTCTAGAGTGGGGGAGACATTCTTCCACCTCCCCTAATATATGAGGCTTTGAGAGTCTTCTCAAGGGAGAGAGACAAAACATCTGGTTCTAGAGGACATGCAAAAAAGAACAATCAGAATTCCATGATATTAGTAAATGTTAAGATAAGGAAAAGATATGAGGATGGAAGGTCTGAACATATTGTTAGACATGGAACAGCAGTATTTGTAAAGAGATAGCCCATTATCAGGCTAATCAATTGATTATTAAGAATACGTATAAGATATAAATATATGCGTATATAAAATATATTTATACATACTTATATACACAAATACATACATGTATATTTATTGTTTTATTTTGGGAAATTATCTAGGGATCAAACTGAGATAGAATATTGGCAGAAACCCATGGTGTTTGGTACAGTTCTTCAGAAGTCAAGATTAATTTCTCTTTCTACCATAYGCATRTCTGTATTCTGTTTTTCCACAGCTCCTGGGCAGCATGATAGTGATTGTGCTGTCTCGACACTTTGGCAACGAATTTACTCCAGCACTGCAGGCTGCTTTTGAGAAGGTGGTGGYTGCTGTTGCTGCTGCTATGGCCCACAAGTATTACTGAGACCTCTTTTGCATAGTCACTGGAAGACCCTTCCCTAGAATCCTGTCTTTTGAAGTTTGGGGAGATGAGGAGGGGGACTGTCCATCCTCATGGCATAGTATCTGCCCAATAAATCATTTCATGACTTATTTCATTAATTTTTACCACTTAGGGAGGTGCAACACAATAGATGATCTGCAAGGAAAAAGCTGCTCTGTGTTTATGCAAATAGTTGGAAGGAAACTCTATATAGATACTAAGAGAAGACAAACATAGGATTTATCATAAGCAGTTCATATAGAGAAGGTCCTATCCTTTTAGAAGATTTATGAGACCTCCAACTGGGGAAACAATTACCATGCAATGAAAGCACCAATTTAATGCATATTGACTATTGAAAACATTGCCATGATTCTTCCTTTATCTGTAGATTTTAGCCTATACTACAAAATATCATGTCACCTTTCCAAAAGAAAAAAAAACTTCCTTGTCTTACTAACCCCCAAATATCAATTTAAATTTAACTCCTGAATTATGTTGGCCCCTCATTCAATGAACTAATACTGCCTAAAGAAATCTTTGTAAACTTTCTCACTCTACCAGCTTTCCAAATTGCTTCTTAAATCACACATATACTTACACACATGCACTCTTGTACACATGAACACATGCATGTACACACATGGTCATGCTTTACAAATTTCTGCTTTGTAGAAGAAATATTTATACTGCATTCTTTCTTGCAATTAAATTGTATTTTGCAATTAAGTTATTTAAAGGTAGTAAGCTGAGATTAATTCAATGAAATAATCATGGACAAAGGAACCGTTATTTACTACATGAAAACATCTATGACTGGAGCTAATCTGAATAAATAATAATAATAACAATAATAATAATA
>BDUI01000125.1:81531-108031 GCA_002335545.1 Apodemus speciosus
TCAATAACATCAAGTATATATATAATATTTCAAACATATTTATAAAATGTGTTCTTTGTTAAAAACTGAGACCAATAGTTCCTTCATATTTTATTCTTACAAATGTTTTGCAGTTAAAATTATTTAAGCTCACTTTTACTTTCAAAATTGCACTATTGCTCTTCTGTTAAGATTTATCTCTTTAAAATATGTGCAATGAAAACTGCAATATTTGCATTTTTGCAAATCTGGTAAGGATCAGCACATTAATTTTTCTAGTTTTCCTGGGTAAGCATAATTTTTGTACTACTATTAAAATTTTAGGTATATAAAATGAGGTAGTCATTTTCTATTTTTTAAGCTATGTTTATTTACTTGGTAGGCATTTAAAAGTGTTGTGAAAGATGATTTGCGTTTAATTTTATACAAAATGGAACAAAAATGTTAATTACAATGAAATATTAGGACAATGTATTTAAACTTTATTTATAATTAGTAATTGTAGCATAATACTTAAACAACAAAATTACATAACAAGAATTAGCAGTTGGGAGTGTCTTAGAATAATTTATGCATACTTTTCTATTTATGGACATGTACATTCAGATTCAGGCTAGTGATATGTGAGGGTGTAGAGAAAAGGGGTCAATGTATCTTTCTCTAATTTTCTCCACTTTATTTTATAAGACTGTGTTTCTCACCATTTGAGCAAGAATCAAATAGAAAAATTAAATATTAGTTATTTCAAAGAAAAATATGAAGACTACAAGCTTTGTTTCTATAACTTAAACTGAGAACAAGAGTGTAATATTACACAGCATCAATAAGTATTTGCTTGATGAAAGGGTTTATAAGTTATGCTTTCTTTAAATATAATGAAATTAGAGTGAAATATAAAGGGTATCTACATAATCATACCTTCTTAGAAAAATAAGTCGAACTATTTTATTTAATAACTGTAAGGCTAACAGTGAAAAAGGGTTTTGAAATTCAGGAGATCATTTGTAATTCAATATAAAGTTATTTTCCTCTACCTTTCAAAAAATAATTCAATTTTAATTTTTTAAACTTAGGAATTGAACACACTATAATAAAAATTTCATATCTGTGCCCTAGGTATTGATGTGTACCCTTAATAATCAGATTTCTGATATTTACAAAAATATACTATGTTCAACAGACAAAGAAGAAAATAAGTAGCTAACTACTTTAAATAAGTAGTTAGCTCACATGTGCAATGAGTTCTCCAGACTATATTGAAATCAATATTTTCAGGAATGTGTTCAAGATAAACTGCAAAACCTTAAAAACACCGTGCAGAATAAATTGCTTATATCTATTAAAGGTACTAAAATACTTCCAATCAGTAAGCACTGTGAAAATTGCCACCAGGAATAGAAGAGTAAAACTAATTAAAACAAGACAGGATTAGATTTAGGATATATCTTTATTTTTGTATAAGATTCTATTCATTAAAGTAAAAGCAAGAAACAGCAATTGATAAGAATCATTACCGTAAATAGCTCTAATTCATAGATTGATGAAATGCTGCAGACATAGGTAGCTAAACAATCACACATTGTTCTACAGATGAACAATAGTATCAATAATACCATCTCTAAGCTCTCTATTTCTAATATGAATGCTTCAAAAAGTTGATCCTCTAAAGCAATGGCTCAAAGATAAACTCTCATTATTAAAATATGCTGATCAAAAAGTCCAACATTTTAACTTCATGAACATTGATTCAGGATTTAAATTTTACTTTTATCTTGGAATATAATTTATTTTTATTCAGACTTAGACAATTTTTAAAAGAAAATTTTAGTATTTATTTACTTAATAAAGAATTTTTCAGCCAAATTTCATTATAAGATTTGGATGACTTGGGGTTATCAGCGGTTAAGAGCACTGACTGCTCTTCCAAAGGTCCTGAGTTCAAATCCCAGCAACCACATGGTGGCTCACAATCATCCCTAATGAGATCTGATGCCCTCTTCTGGGGTGTCTGGAGACAGCTACAGTGTACTTACATATAATAAATAAATAAATCTTTAAAAAAAAGAATTGGATGACTTATTGTCATATACATTGTAAATCTGACACAGGGACACACATGTATACCCACTGGAACACACAGATTTTCCAGGCTGAGTACATTAGAAAAACTTGAAATTAATTGTTATATGTTATTATTCTAAAATTTCACATTTATTTATATTAATTGTATATATTAGAATACAAATTATGTCAATAATAGAAAGATAGTGTTAGTTAAATGGGACATATTAATTCTCAGAATTTACAGAAAGTTTGATAACTGGAAGGATAAATCATACAAATGGATTAGTCTTTCATTTTATCTGCATTATGAAGAATTTTCCAAAAAGAAAAATTTCCTATCAACATTACAATGACCACATTTTTTTATTCAACCAAAATTACTAATTTCAGTTAAACCCTATAAAATATATTTTTATAGATTTTTTTCACTTTTGAATAATTAATGTAAGTTGGGTATCCTATTTATAGTCCCTAAAAGATAAAAAGTGTATTATGGAATACATTAAAAATATAAATTTAGTAGGTTCTATAGTTTATCATTTGCAATTTGGAAATAAAATCTGAGACTAATTGGTTGGTGATAACCTCACTATGGTCTGAATGTAAACAATATCACTAAAACTAATCAAAATGAGAAATTTTAAATTGTATACTTTATTTGGAAATAATATACATGAAAGTAATGTTTAAAACTTAATTGAAAGCATTCATTACAAGTCATGCTCAAATGGTTAGTTGATTGTTCAATTGTGCTTGGTAATGAGCTGGGGTCTTTATAACTGTATGTAGGTCATTTTAAAATGTTAACTGATAAAACTATTTCATTGTTTTAAAGAAAATTAGCTATGAATTCACATTGTCTTTTTTATTAGATATTTGCTTTATTTCCATTTCAAATGTGAACTCCTTTCCCCATTACCCCACCGAGAACCACATTACCCCATCCCATCCCCCCTCACCCTGCTGACCCCTGCCCCAAATTTTCTGGTTTGAATTCCCCTATTCTGGGGAATTGAACCTTCATAAGACCAATGTCCTCTCCTCTCATTGATATCTGAAATGGACTGAAATGGGCATCTTCTGCTACATGTGTAACTGGAGCGCATTGGTCGCTCCATGTGTACTCTTTGGTTGGTGATTTAGTCCCTGGGAGCACTGGTGGTATTGCTTCGTACATATTATTGTTCCTCCTAAGTTGCTGCAAACCTCTTCAGCTCTTTGAGTTCTCTATCTGCTCCATTGGGGACCCTATTCTCATTCTTTTGGTTGGCTGTGAGCCATGGGTGTGCTGATCCACTTTCCAATAAGGATCAAATGTGGTCTATGAGTTGTATCTTGGGTATTCTGAGCTTTTGGACTAATATCCACTAATCAGCGATTGCATACCGTGTCTTTTGATCTGTGTTTAGATCTTCAATTACACCATCACCCTGTCATCCCTTAGAATGCCTGTTACATCACTTTTTCTGCTTTGTTTTTCTCGTTCACTAACACAAAGCACCAACTTCTCTTCTGAAGACTCTGTTCTACAATGTGACTAAATTTTTCCTATTCCCACAGGTTACTCACTCACTCACTCTCTTTGCTTAATTGTCTGATCTGTCTCTGAGGACATATTTTTTCTTATAGCAATGCAAGCTTTTCAGTTTTCTCAGAGTTTGAACTCTCTTTTTCTCTCTTTCTCTTCTTCTGTTCATCTTCTAATAAAATTACAGAATTCCTTTCTACATTGTTTTAAATTTTATAAATAATTCTCTTTCATGTTTTTTGCAATGTTAATATACATCTTTAATGATATTTGATCTAATGACCTATCATGACATGTGGGCAGGTGAGCACTTACTTTAAAGAAACTTCACTTTGCATTGGAGCTATTGATTGTTACTATTCATCTGGCGAAACTAGGAACCAAAAAGAGGATAGTTTTCAAGGAAATTTATGGCTCAATGGTGCCTTTATGGTTCAAGATTTATATGAAGGGTTCATAGATTTTAAAATCAGTTTAATATAAAGTCACCTAAGAAGAAGACACCTCGACTGAAGAATTCCCCTGATTATATGGGCTGGTGTACACACACACACACACACACACACACACACACACACACACACACACACATAAGGAATTTTCTTTACTGATGAATGATGTGCAAGGTTCCAGTCCACTGTGGGCATCATCAAGCCAAAGCAGGTGTTCCGGTGCTGTATAAGAATGCTCTCTGAGTGCATGCCAGCGAAAAAGCCAGCAAGCAGCATTCCTTTATGGGTTTTGTGTTAAGTTCCTACCTGAAATTCTTGTTCTTACTGATGAGCTGCATCTTGCAATATGGAATAACCACTCCCAAGACAGTCTGCCCATGCCTGTTAATTGATTTGTTTTTCTTCTCTATTACATGATCATCTAGGCTTTTTCATTTCTTTTCAGAAGAATCATTATCTTATCCAGTGTATTATATATGTGACATGAAATGCTCAGTGAATATTAGGCCAGAAGCTTGGAATACTCAAGAAACAATTCACAGAACAAATGAAGCTCAAAAAGAAGGAAGACAAAAGTATAGATACTCTGGCCCTTCTTAGAAGGGGCAACAAAATACTCACAGAAGAAGATACAGAGACAAAGTGTGGAGCAGACTGAAGGAAAGACCATCCATAGACTGCCCCATCTAGGAATCTATCCCACATATAGTTACAAAACCCAGACAATATTGTGTATGCCATCAAGTCCTTTCCCACAGGAGCATGATATAACTTTCCGCTGGGAAGCTCTGCCAGTGCATGACAAATATGGGGGAAGGGGCACTCTCAGCCAACCACTGAACTGAGCACATCATTCCAGATGGAGGAGCTAGAGAAAGGACCAAAGGAACTGAAGGGGTTTGCAGCACCATAGAAGGAGCAACAATATGAACTACCCAGTACCCCCACAGCTCCCAGGGGCTAAACTACTAACCAAAGAGTACACATGGAGGTATCCATGGTTCCAGATGCATATGCAGCAGAGAATGGCCTTGTTGGACATCAAAGGGAGGAGAGGCTCTTGTTCCTGGGAAGGCTAAATGCCCCAGTATAGGGGAATGCCAGGACAGGGAAGTGGGAATGAGTGGATTGGGGAGTAGAGGGAGGGGAGATGGGTTAGGGAATTTTCAGGGGTGGAAACCAGGAAGGGGACAACATTTGAAATACAAGTAAAGAATATATCTAATAAAAAAGAAAAAAGAAAAAGAAAAAACTCAGAAGAAAAAATAATAATCCACAAAAAATGCAAAAATTTTTTTTGGTTTTTTGAGACAGGGTTTCTCTGAAAATTAATAACAATAATAATCCATTTAGGGAAAAATTCTAGTTCTGGTATTACCTGAGGCAAATTGTTTAATGTTCTAGTACTTTGCTTTTCTCTACTAGTGATAATAGCATTTTCAGATATAGCCATTAAGATATGATCAGATTCTAAAACAAAGACACACAAAAGGATCCAAGAGAGTAAATATCAATAGAAATGTTAATTAGTATTATAATTATTTCTACTATTGGGCATTGAAATTTTATGGAAGTTCTCAAATATATAAAATTTATGATACAGTAAATTTTATAAAATGTTGTCAATGTCATACTTATCATTGCTTATGGGATTGCATGAGGATTAAACCACTCAACACTTTGGAATATAAAGTTTTTATTTTAGCTTATTTCCAGTGTTGTCACAAAATTATATGCTGTGGTTTGGAAAACATTTTGAAAGTACTTAAAATTATAAAAAGTATCACATTTATGAGCAAAATCCAAACTATTTGTATAAGACAAAATTAGTTTTATAGGTTATCCTATTAGATACTTTGTATAAAAAGCAAATTTTATTTTCGTATTCATAGAGACAACATGAATTTTGGTAAGCAGTAATGTTAGAGAAGTAGAAAGAAGCTTGGAAGAGATGAGGGAGGGGATCCCAACAAAATATTGTAGGAAAAAAGTAAGAATTTAAAATGTTATTTATAGCTGGTATGATATGTCAGTCTGACATGCAATTTCATCAAGTACAAGCACCTGAATTGGATGTCCAAAGGCTACAAAAATCAGAGTTATGTATAGTCGTCCATGACACTAACCCAAATGATGGGAGGATGAGTAGGGCAGCTCCTCAGGCTTGCTGACAGACATCCTAGAAAACTGAGTGAGAGTCTTTGTTTCCACAAAGAAAGTGATTAGTTACTGAACAACCACATCATCTGGCCTACATACAAACGCATGCATTAAAACTGCATACACATGGACATAAGAGTATGTATGTATGTTTTCCATGTTTGCTGAAAATGTGATCTAATTTTGACAAATGGAAAATAAAAGGATAAAGGTTATGTTTGTGTAAATAAAAATACTTAGAATGCATAACTGAGGGAGCAGAAAAAATTTTAAAGTAAAGTCTAAGGGTAGCTACTTTTCAAAATTTTGCTTCTCTGAAACTTGCTGTGAGGAAATGTATTGATTTTTCTTTTTTTAAATTATTTTCTATATTCTTTGTTTACATTGCAAATGATTTTCTCTTTCCCAGTTCTCCCCTCCCCATAAGTCCTATAAGCCTTCTTCTCTCTGCCCATTCCCCAATCAACCCCCTCCCACTTCTCTATCCTGGCAATCCCCTACAATGCTGCTTCAAGCCTTTCCAAGACCTGGGACCTCTCCTTCCTTCTTCTTGGGAAAGATTTGATATGTGAGTTGTATCTTGGTTATTCAGAGCTTCTGGGCTAATATCTACTTATCAGTGACTGCATTCCATGTGTGTTCTTTTGTGAATGAGTTACCTCACTTAGGATGATATTTTCCAATACCAACCATTTGCCTACAAATTTCATGAATTCACTGTTATAATTGCTGAGTAGTATTCCATTGCATAAACATACCGCATTTTCTGTATCCATTCCTCCATTGAGGGACACCTGGGTTCTTTCCAGCTTCTGGCTATTACAAATAAGACTGCTATGAACATAGTGGAGCATGTGTCCTTGTTCCATGCAGGGGGAATCCTCTGAGTATATGCCCAGGAGTGGTATGACAGGGTCCTCTGGAAGTGTCATGCCCAATTTTCTGAGGAACCTCCAGACTGATTTTCACAGTGGTTGCAATCCCACCAGCAGTGGAGGAGTGTTCCTCTTTCTCCACATCCTTGCCAACACCTGCTGTTTCCTGAGTTTTTAATCTGAGTCATTCTGACTGGTGTGAGGTGGAATCTCAGGGTTGTTTTGGTTTTCATTTCCCTAATTACTAATGATGTTGAACATTTCTTAAGGTGCTTCTCAGCCATTCGAAATTCTTCAGGTGAAAATTCTTTGTTTAGCTCTGTACCACATTTTTAATAGAGTTATTTGGCTCTCTGGGGTCTACCATCGTGAATTATTTGTATATGTAGGATGTAGGGTTGGTGAAGATCTTTTCCCAATTTGCTGGTTTCCATTTTGTCATTTGATAGTGTCCTTTGCCTTACAGAAACTTTGTAATTTCATGAGGTCTCATTTGTCAATTCTTAATCTTAGAGCATAAGGTATTGGTGTTCTGTTCAGGAACTTTTTCCCTGTGCCCATGTCCTCAATGGTCTTCCCCAGTTTCTTTTCTATTAGTTTCAGTGTGCCTGGTTTTATGTGGAGGTCCTTGATCCACTTGGAGTTGAGCTTAGTACAAGGAGATAAAAATGGATCAATTCATATTCTTCTGCATGCTGACCTCCAGTTGAACCAGCACCATTTGTTGAAAAGGCATTCCAGAAAATGGTGTATGAAATTGTTGCAACGGGACATCAACTGAGTCTTCTAATTGTTTATTCAATTAGACTTCCTGGGACTGAAGATATTTGAAGAGTGACAAAACTGACTGTCCTTCAAGACTGATATTTTATACTCTTGTTCAAGTTAAAGTTGCTGATTTGTCTTTTAGAAGAAGTGAATTCATGGGACTAATGAGGACACTCTTGGCTTAAAAGGTCATGTGTGCATCAAGTGATATATGATGTGTAAACTCAGAGGATGTTCCCTAATTTGCTGTCAACTTTTCCTGTGAACTTATATTTGTTAAGCATACTTCTTTTCTCTGTTACACATGTCATGGTGATCTCCATTCATTACTCCACAAAATGGTTGAGAGAAATATATGCATGTCATTGATATTATTGTCCATTCTGCCAATTTGTATTCACATAATATTAACCTGTAATCTTCTCTTGACACTAATTTGATGTGTTCTAACTATTCACTTCATAATCACCTTTAGAATGTAATAACTGACTACAGAGACCTTCAGAGTATGTGGGATTGTTGTTATTTCCAGAATAGTTAACATTTATTCTTGCAAACATCATTGCTGTAGCAGATAACTTCCTGGAATTGATTTGCCACATAACACTTAGAAAATGCTATTAGTACTACCAATAACATCAGCCCTCCTTCAAGCCAAATTTAATTTGCAAATTATTTGTTCACATTATGACCAATCAATAGTTTTTTTAATTTAAAAGTTTAACTGCATCACAGGGAGATGCCACAGTGTTGTAATTCAGTCAAGTAAGACTAATGGAAACTGAAGATTTGGAAGCTCTCGTTACAAAAATCTTATCTATACTTATATTCATACTTACTTACTCTTGGTTGTTTGATTCTCTATGAATCCCCTATATTAAATCCATGTTTGTAATTTCATTTTATTAAACTAAATATTTAATAAAAATTAAAATAAGAAAATCAAGCTTTTATTTTGAAACAATTATTTTGAATACAAGTTTAAGACCTATGCACAGATTACAACAGAGGAACTTCACATGATCGATATTAAGAACACTCTAACATTACCAAAGCATCATGAAAAGAATTTCCACAAGAATGCATACATACAACAGATTATTATTGAGGGCCTTGAATGTGTGGCTATAACACTTACTAATAGGTTAAATAATTTTACTATATTTTATCAAAATATTTTAGAACAAGGATGTTATACTTAAGCTTAGTCTAATATTTCTTAACTAGAACACATGCTACCAAATAGTGTGCTAAATCTATGTATTATTGAGACAAGATACATGACATAGTTAAATCATAGATTTTAAGATTTCAGTCCATAATTACTTAACATCTTATTCTGGGTATATGATAAACCAGAGAAACAGCCTGGAAAGAACATAGTGCCACACAGCTTTCCTTTCCCTTATACCTTGAACTTTATCCACAGTAACCATGGTGACTTAATTACTACTGTATAATGGGTGAATCGATAAAAGGGCATAGCATATTTTTATCCTTAGAAAAGAAGGAAACCTTCTTATCAATTGATATACAATGGATAATGCTGGAGGAAAATGAAAGTAAAATAAGTCAAGTGTAGGAAGTGAAATATTGCCATGATCCCACTTACATATTGAATCTCAAACCAATTAAATGATGGGAATATATTTGTGATTGAAAGCAGTTGGGGTAGTTAGGAGAGGAGAGAGATGAGGGTCAAAAGATTCATGGTTGATGTCTTAAATTTATTTTCTCTACCTTACTATACACCCTCACTATATCATAACTATTTAATTGTGAAATATTTTATTCTATGTGTAAAACATTGTCCAGAAAAATTATAATTATATAAAGCTAGCTCCTGAATAAAAAAGTGTCAATAAAATTGCTCTTTGTTTATTCAGTTATACCCATAGATCAGCAACCTCATTTTATTGATACTCTTTTACATCAGTAATGTTTGGTGTTACCCTAGGACTCTAGATTCTCTAGTCTCTGGTCCTTAGTTATACAAGTAGTGTCAGGGATAGATTTTTATTTATGGAGTTGGCCTTAAATCAAATCAGACATTGCTTGCCTACTCCTGAAAGTTCTGTGTCAGCACTACCTTAGTATATGTTGCAGCTCAAAGTTTTGTGACTGGGTAGATTTTCATGTTTCTCTTTTGAGAAATAGTCAAACACAAGCAAGTTTAATAAGAAAAATCAAGAGCAATGACAAAGCCTGTTATGAGAGAGATCTCAAGACATTTATTTGTGTGTATATGTGTGTGTTTTGTCTCATTTATTTAGAAATCATGAGAAAACTAGAATGACACTGATTATAAAAATATCTATTTCAATATTGTAATTCTCTGGGTGTCTGTAGGACAGTTTAATGGGGTTGAAGATCTCTTACTGACATCTTTTACTGTCCTGATCAGACAGGCAACATGACTTCTGTGCCTATCAGATAATTGGTCTTATTTACCTTCCCCCCATTCTTTTCCTTCATCTTGGATTGACTGGAGAGCTGTTGGACTTGGCTATGTCTGTTATCTATGAACCTTTCTAGGCATCTTAACACTTAATTCCACAAATTTTTAATTTTAATTTTAATTTATTGTTATTGTTTTATTATAAAATGATATGTTATGAACAGCTTATATCTTCATTCATTGTCTTTATGTCTTAAATGACTTTTATTTTTATCATACATCCCAAGGAGTGCATCTCTATTAAAATCTTCAGAGATTTTATCATAGAGTAGGTAGCTTTTCTCACCTACAATAATGTTTGTTGTAATTAGATACAAGGATGCATGAAAGTGCAACTTTTTTTTACATATGTTCCTAGGAGCCAAACTGAGATGGCAAATTTGGGTTTGTAGTTCCCAAAGCATTTGTTATCTGGTTGACTCAGCTATTACATAATCCCCTCTGCCAGACACATCTTCACTCATGGTCTTCATTACGTCTCTATTATTGGTCATGGCAGCACCCATGCCCAATTATGGTCTTTTTATGGCATAGTCTATTATCTGATCTTTTAAGAGAAATAGTCAGAGCTTTTACAAATGTCAAAGCAGAGTTGTATAAATTCAAGGTCCACGGTCTTCCATATCAGAAGTTGGTAGTCATTGATGGGTAAGATCATCTTTATCACATTCTCAACCTAAAACAGGCAACGAATACAAGATTATTTGTATGCCAATGATGGAAAAGGGCTGTGTTTGTGGCTGGCAACCTAAGACATGCACAGCTTTCTGCTTAGTGACTGAAACAGTATCTTTCAGTGGTAGATCAACCTAAGACAGAGAATGAATACTAGTATTCATGTCTCGATGATGGGTAAGGTCCATACCTCTTGAAGGGATATCTAATATAGGCACAGACTTTTTGCACCGGTAGCTGAGACAGCTTTGGCTTATATAGTTAAAAAATGTAGACTTTGTCTGACTTCTTGATTGTGATTAATAATAAGTGAGTCTGTGGATATCTATCTTTTTTTTTTTTTAATTAAAGCATGTGTTATGCCCTGCCAAATTCCTCCACTTATTCAGACATCCCTGAGGGACTGTCACAGCCTGAAGGAAATGAACTTAGTCAAATGTAGATACTGTACCATAAGTTTGCCATGTTAGCAACTGAGGTCATTGTTTATCTTTCTGTAATTGGTTGTGCTTTATGTTGCTTGTCTTTGAAACATACTGAGAAACACTTGCTCACTGGCATATTAACCAGCAGCCCTCCAATATCTGTTTCTTGCATCTTCATTTTGCCTTTTCTTTAATCACACTCACTTGCCCAGCCATGGTTCCCACTTTGCCTAGCCAGCTGGCTCTAGCAATTTTCTGTAGAAATGACAAATTGGGGTAGAAAGTTTTATGTGTGGGTTGGTATCTTTTTCTTTCAACTGGGGGTTCTGCCTGGCTACAGTAGGTGGCCACTTCAGGTTCCGCATCTCTACTACTATGTGAATCAGATAATGTCATCCTTATTGACTCCTGGGACCCTTCCCTACCCCCAGGTTTTTGGCAAGTCTGTGAGGAGCTCCAACCTCTCACTCGCCAACCACAGATATGCAGTCTCTCTTCTGGCACTATGAAGTGTTCTCCTGTCTCTCACCATAACTGATCCCTCTCTTCACCCCATTCTCATCTCTATTTATTCTCTTATCAAGTTCCCTGCCTCCAACTGCATCCTATATCTAGTTTACTTCCCATTCTAAATGAAATTTGAGCATCCTTGCTTGGGCCTTCCTTCTTTCTATTTTTTAAGGTTTCTTAAATGAAGGTTTCAGGACTGTATCCAAGGCTCAAGGGTTAAAGTACTTGCTGTTTCTGCAGATTGTCCGAGACTAGCCTTGAACATCTATCTAAATTGGGCACCAAGCAGACTGCCAGGAATCCCATTTCAATAACTACATATAAATATTCTGAGTGAGATGCCCGCTATACTTTGCTTGAATTCCAATACTAGGTGCCTATTCATTTGCTTCACGCAGAATTAGGAGGGGAGACCTTGCTTGAAGAAGTATGTTGCAGAGGCCAGACTCTAAAGTATATAAATAGTTCAAATGCCATTTTAGATTCTTGAACTTAACTTTGTGCTCTTCATCTGAAACAATGATTTTCAGTTGTTTGTGCCATCATGGTTAGTACTTGCTGCAATGCTACCTTCTGTGACACTGATGGCCTTCTATCACTCTGAAATTATAAGCTCCAAATAACCTTTTTTTTCCCTATATGTTTACATGGCCATGTAATTTTTATCATAGTGGTAGAAGACATTCTGAAGGAATTTTATTAATTCAGTTAATCCTTCCTTCAAGAATTTAAGATTATACAAGCTTGCCACAGCATACATATGGAGGTTAGAAAGACACTTGCTATACGCATTCTATCCTACTATGACTGGCCTATGGGTAGTGAGTTCAGATTGATAGGTGAGGCATCATGAAACCTTAAACATACAATCATAACAACAGGCAGAAAAGTTGTTTTCAAAAGATCAAAAATGAGGAAAGCTAGAGAGCTGATAGGTAAGATTATTCTGGGGAACCATGGGGCCACAGAAAAACTGGGAAAAAAGGAACAGAGGAAGAATAAATACAATAACAAACATTAATGATATTAGGGAAAGCTATGTGGAATTATATCATGTTTACTAAAGTTAGGTTTACTAAACTTAAAACTAAAACATATATATATATATAACATAAATATATAAACTACATAAATATATGCATACATATATAAACACATATAAAAGTCTAGACATATATATGTAAGCACACGTGCACGAGTGCGTGCGCGCACACGTGTGTGTGTGTGTGTGTGTGTGTGTGTGTGTGTGTGTGTGTGTGTGAATTTTAAGTTGCAACATTTCAGACAAAATGTTCCACTCCAAGAAAACATAGACTATCAAACTCAAGGTCCTATGCCAGGCAAAAGAAACTTCCTTTTAGATTTTGGATTAAAAGATTTCAAGAGACCCACAAAATAATATAGGTTATAGGCATGTTTATTTGTGGCTCTAGAAAAAGAAAATAATATTGCTGAAGACAACGTGTACTTTAAAGAAAGGACTGATAGGGATGCGTTTTGATCTGGATAACTCCTCATTAAGGGCTAGCCCTCATAATATCAGAATCAACTTTGCAACTATTAAAAGTACAGAAGTACTCAAGTATCCTACTCAGCTGCATTCAGACCTACCTACTGACCACAACAGTGACCAGAATATCAAGGGATAATAAACAAACAAAAGGACAAAAGTTTGGTGTGTTATTATGTGCTGGAATTGTGGATTTATTTTGGAAAATAAATTCAGATATGCTCCCATTTAAAACACACATACACACAAATTATATATATAATGGGGTTACTAAAAGTGGGGAGGAAGAATGATATATAGAAGATGAGGCATAAATAACACTAAGATAACACTAAGATCATTTTATAATGCCAATAGGGAAATATTATATTATAAATATTCTTTAAAAGTACATTGGATATGTATTAGTGTGTGTTTGTGTATGTGTGTGTGTGTGTGAGAGAGAGAGACAGACAGACAGGCAGACAGACAGACAGACAGACAAAGATAGATAGGATCAAAGGAGAGGGAATGGAAAATTTAGCAGAGTTTAGTGGAGATATTCCACATGGGTGAAAGTACTCTCTAAAGGACCCAGGACTATATAACAAAATACTGACAGGCATGGGAAGTCCCCATCCAGCTATTTATTAGGTGTTCCAAGAGATTAACAAAACAATGTAAGATATCAGTATTGTCCTTGCTTTCCTTCAGAAACTTCCTGTTAAAGTTCTACTGCAGAACACATTATTCAGACACTGTGCTTGGAGGAATAAAACT
The DNA here is from genome assembly GCA_002335545.1 of Apodemus speciosus. Taxonomy (NCBI): domain Eukaryota; kingdom Metazoa; phylum Chordata; class Mammalia; order Rodentia; family Muridae; genus Apodemus; species Apodemus speciosus. Next base: position 95,695 of record BDUI01000125.1, read on the forward strand.
ACATCTGACCTGTAAGCTTTCTTCCCTTGTATTAGTTCTCACAGAATCAGAAGGAACTAAGAAAGCTGACAAGGGAGGAAGGCAATCAGAAGCTCTACTGAGCTGTAATACCTATGAAATAGAACAAACAGCTGCATGACAAGAAGTTAATAAAGTCTTAATAGTAAGTCTTCTTTCTAGTGAGTAAATCTTAGCTGTATACTTGTTAAAGCTAACTTACTAGGATAGAAATGCTATCTGCAATGTAAATCTATCCAGTCACACTAACCACTCTCACAAGCGTCTAGTGAAGATATAGATCTTAAAGAAGAACATACTACTGCTATGTCCTCAAACCAGTATATCAAGGTGCATTTGTTATTCTTCTCTCTACACACATAGATAAGTTAACTCTCATAACTCATTAAAGATGTTTTTTCTTTGCAGCAGTAAGTTATCATTACAAAAAGCTGCACCTATTATAAAAGCAGAGCATTACTTACGTGCTTGAAACAAACACTTCCATATCTAGGGCACAAGCATATTTTAGGTAGAAGGGATCAAGGATGGTAAAAGCCTGAAGCCCAAGAATTTTGATATGAGATTGTTGTATAACAACATAGATACCCATGGAATATTAATAATATGGCTGCCTAGACAAGACCTAAGCAATTTCAAAACTAGTTGACATCCCAAAGGCAAAATATCATGGGACTCTATTAAAAGAAAATCTATGGACAATTAAATACTGATGAAAGAGGAAGAATTTGTCTTTCCCAGGGATAATCCACAAAAATGGTTATCTAACTCCACATAGTCAACACTAGAAAATGTGTATTCACGAACAACACTAAAAAGAATGTCTGGTTGTATTTATATATGTATGCTCAAATGCATGTTTATGCATATAATAATAGTAATTAAAGAAAAAGGCTGATAATTTGAAAAAGAGTGGACTGCCATTATATAAAGGTAAATTATGTAACTATATTATAATTATGCAAATAAGAAAACTCTCAGGACCCAACAGGGATGAGATTAGCAGAAATGCCCAACAAAGGGGAGAGAGAACCTGTAGAGACCATATCCAGAAGTTAGGCAAAGGCCTCAGTTGGGGGATAATAATCATCTCCAAATTTTTAACCCATGATGGCTCCTGTCTAATGGAAATACTGGGACAAAGTGTGGAGCAGAGACTGAAGAAAAGGCCACCCAGAGAGTGCCCTACCTAGGGATCCATCCATATAAAATTACCAAACCCAGACACTATTGTGGATGCCAAGAAGCATTTGCTGACAGGAGCTAGTTATAGCTTGTATCCTGAGAGGCCAGAGCCTGACCACACAGAGGCAGATGCTCACAGCTAACCATTGGACTGAGCAGGCCCCCTATGGAGGAATTAGAGAAAGGACTCAAGGAGCTAAAGGGGTTTTCACCCCCACAGGAAGAACAATGATATTAAACACCAGACCTCCCAGAGCTCCCAGGGATTAAACCACCAACCAAAGAGTATGCATGGAGTGACCCATGACTCTAGCTACATATGTAGTAGAGGATGGCATTGTCTGGCATCAATAGGAGGAGAGGCTCTTGCTCCTCTTAAGGCCCAATTCGCCAGTGTAGAGGAATGCTAAGACAGTGAAGTGAGAATGGGTGGATGTGAAGGGAAGCCACCTCATAGGAGTAGGGGAAAGGAAAACAGGAAAAAGGATTCTGAAGGGGAAATCTGGAAAGGGGATAACATTTGAAATGTAAATAGATAAAATATTCAATAAAAATAAGTATTATAAATATTTAAAAATTAATTCAAAATGTACTTAATTAAAAGAAATTAGATTGTGATATAAATGTCAAGTTATTCAAGATAATTGTCTGCATTGAAGATGAATTTTATTTTGGAAGTTCAAAGGCATGTGCTCTCAGTTGATATGAGATCTTTCATAGTCTTGAGTTTGGTACTGTAGGTGTAAGCTAGAACTGGGAGAATAGGAGACTGCATATGATCAAGATATGATGTAGTGAATTCAAAATAATATATTCTTTTAAAAGATATTCATGCAAGAAAGCTGATACATGATCTAATGATTTAGAATGTTATGAAAATATTTTATCATAAAGACTATTGTCTAAAAGCTCATTATATACCAGTTGTAATGACAGACTTTTCAGAGAATCATTTAATCCCTGATTATAAGTTTAGTCTTTCCTTGCCTACATATATATATAACATATGTTCTTCACCATACTTCCATTTTTTATGTCTACTACAATCTTCTCCAATATCTACTCTCCCTAATTTCACAATATTCCATATTTGAATTAATATATAACTTGAATCCCAAGACTGTAGTCTATATTTTTCTCCTCAATTCCTCTTTCAGATTATAAAGCATAAATATATTAATAGTTTTTAGTTCAACTACATCATCCTTAAAACTTTCTCTAACTTCATTCTTGTTGTGATAAACTATACTTCCAAAAGCAAAATGGGAGAGAGGACCCTGAGCTGTGGTCAAGGTGTGCTTTCACAGAAGATGCTTATTTGTCACCTAGCATCTACCATCAGAAGGGACCCAACTGTTTATAGCTTCAGCTGTAAGAAATCTGATATCTTCTAGATTCTGCTAGCACTTTTACTCACATGTCTTCATATTACCCCATATAAGCATAATTAAAAATGTCATTTCAGCCCTTAAAAAAACACATCAAAATTAGTAAATTCAACTTATAATTACAAATTACAGTTCATCATTGAGTAGAAGTCACTACAAGAACTCAAAGGTCTAGTCATGACTCATCTACAGTCAAGAGAAGAGAGAATGTGCAACCATACTCCCTGTTACCTTTGTTATCATTAGTTCCCTTTCTTTTCTTATGTTTGCAGGACTACTTATACAGGGATTGGTGTGACCCACAGTATGTTAGGACTTCCACATCAATCAACAATCAAGACCATGCCATACAGACATAAACAGAGATCAGCTTTATTTTGATATTTTATTAGTTATTTTATTTATTTACATGTGAAATGTTATCCCCCTTCCCGATTTCCACTCTGCAAACCCTATTCCTCCTATACCCTGCTTCTACGAGGGTGTTTGTGCTTCCTCCAACCCACCCACTCCTACCACGCTGCCCTAGCATGGAGCTAGGGGCCTCTGGAGCATGGGGCCTCCACAGGACCAAAGACCTCCCTTCTGATTGGTACCAGATAAGGCAATTCTCTGCTACATATGTAACTGAAGCCATGGCTTCCTGCATGTCTACTCTTTGGTTGGTTGTTTAGTCCCTGGGAACTCTGTAGAGTGTGGTTGGTTGATATTGTTCTCCCTATGGTGTTTAAAAATCCTTCATCTCCTTCAGTCCTTTATCTCCTCCAGTGGGGCCCCTGAGATCAGCGTGATGATTGGCTGTGAACGTCTGCATCTGTTATTTGATAGGCTCTAGCAGAGCCTCTCAGGAGACAGCTATACCAGGCTACTGTTAGCAATTACTTCTTGGTATCAGCAATCATATCTGGGTTTGGATAAAATTTATCAATTGAGGATCTTTCTAGGACCTCCTGGGCATGGCAAGTTGAAATTTAAAACCATTCACCAAAGGTGGCTTCTCAGTGAGATGACAATTTATAGTTGGGCAAATGAAAGACTAGAAAACAATAAGGATTTTAATAAGCTGATGGTAGTTAAGTGAGCCTAATTTTTGGCATTTATTTGCTGACTTATTTACATTTTCTAATTTACTGCTTAGAGGATATGCTGTTATGACTTTTAATGCCTTTCAGTATCATAGGAAAATTATAAGGTTCAAAGTTACTTCTCCCAAAAACAAATTAAGAAATGATAAATATATATTATAATTATATGAATACTTACCAATATATCAATAGCAAATAATATTTGACAAAGAGCTTTAATATATACATACACATTAAACTCTGTATTTAATATATAAAATATTAAGGTATTAAAATATTCTACATGTTTATTAAAACTGGTTAAGTCTAATTATTTATGATACTAAAAATTACAATAATAATTAGATCTTATTATTTCAATGATATATTATCATTAGGAATAACTCAGCCTCTAATACCTTTGTAGTACTTTTAGGAAAAAGCAAATAGTTGTTAGACAATAACATTTACTTTCATGCTTGTTGTCTACTATGTTAGCACAAGCAACTATTAAATGAAGGTAAACTGGAGAATTCTAGTATTTCTGTATCAAATCTGTGCTATAGCCTCTATTTAGTTATTCAGAAGGCACAGGTTCAGTTTGTTCCAGTTGCCCTTATCTGTCTTTCTTTGTAGAGAGATTTTCTCAAAAGAATGGAGAAAGATCTTAGCATTTGTGTGTTTTCTGTTCTAAATGTCATGCCATGCTATGTGATCTTGACCAAATACCTCCCATTGCCTATATGATAGCAATAGTTATCAAAATATGGTCAGATTGTTTGTGACAGATTTTTCTTAGCTTGCTGTAAAATTTATGTCTGTAGCTCAAGACACTTACATGTCTATCCAAACATCAGTAATAAAGGAATGTTAGCAGAATGACAGAACACATCAGTTTTGTATTTTTAAGGCTACTGTCAGTACCTTTATTACAGAGAGACTTCTTGAATGACCTAGTTTCAGTTTGTTCTCCAAGCAGCCAGCCCTTTCTTTAATAAGTTGATATGTATTTTGAAACCTTTTATGAGTTTGGGAAAAACAAATCACTAATGACAGATAAAACCTAAGGAGTAAGGTTCTTGGCCTCTCTCATATGAACTGTATCTTCAATAGAATTATTGAAAAGATTACTAGAACCACAGTCCCTTAAAGGCTGAAAGTGAATTTTCTATAAATCTTTCTTCAGAGTTTCTATTTCATTGCTGCACATACTTGAAGAAAATATTTATGTTCAGGTCTGCAAGTGTTTCCTACTTTTAACTTATGCCATAAATCTCAACTTGTACATCTGGCTTATCAGTTAGTGACATAAAGCAATATTCATTGTAACTCCAGGAATTTGCCCTTCTCCCCCAGAACTTAATATTTACTTTCATATTGAAACACATTGAACTTTGCTCATAGTGCTTCAGGATTCTTGATAGATGGATATTTCTGTGAGACTTAACATGAAAGGTGGCTTAGTTAAATCAAGACCCATACTATTTTCTTCAAAACATCCAACATATCACTTGTCCAATAAATATTGGCCTGACTTCAGAGTCTAGAGTTGCTGATCTACTTCCATTTTATCATTGATGCTTTTTATCACACTCAAGACTGAAGATATTTCCTTGCTTCACTGAACAGCTTAAATACTTTCAGTTTGATTGCTGTGAGTGTGTTCTTGCTCATTTTAGAGACGAGGTAGTGTGCTAATGGAAAGATTGCGTTATTGCTCTCAGTGAATTTTTAAAAGTTCTTTCAAAAAAAGAGATTTAAAGATTGTAGCACGGCTATCATTTTTAAAGAAGCAAATAATATCAGAGTGAGAATAAATATAAATTATGAGCACCTACAGTTAATGTCAAGATACTTTGATTGCTGGTTGCCACATTAGTCTTTAGAGGAGTTACCAAAGGGAATCTTCATTAACTTGATACAAATTTAAGCAAAAATTACCTAGTTTCTTCAAAGTACAGAGCTTATTTTCTATTATCTCTAAAGAGAAATAAGAGAGGTATATCAAATCAAGGTAGACATAGCATTTTGTCATAAAGTTTTGGAAGCCCACAAGATGACAAAATGTTTACAGGAAAGTAAAGTTATTAGCAAAAGATTAGACACTGTAATTCCTCTTCAGGTCCATAAAAGCTACCTTGAGAATTAAACAAATAATATCAATGCAAGATTTGGAGAATAGAAGTTTAGACATGATATAAATTTTAAAGATGTATTGCCTTTAGACTTTGGGACCACATGGTGCCTGAGAATCCCTCCTCCAGTAAAATTTATCAAAGATAGAGTTTTCACTTATTTCTCTTTGTTCTTTAAATAATTATCTTTTATTCACTTTACACCTGGATCTCAGCCCCCTCCCTCTTATCTTCACATTTCCCACCCTCACATAGCTCTTGTCTTATTGACCCCTCCCTTTCTCAGAAAATGGGAGTACCTCCTACCCCTCACCTGTTCCCGCCCCCAGCATTTGAGCTGGGCTTTCGAATCTCTGCATTAATCATTACTTCTCAGCCCATGAAGTCCCTGGCCCTATGTTCTTAATAGAACAATACAGCTTCCTGTTTTCACCTGGAAGCCACAGCCAGCAGGCAGGCCAGCCAGCACCTGGAGCTGCCAGACTTGCAGTTTCCTGATCCCAGCAGGCCACCTGCTGACAGTGGAGTCATCACACACTGAGCTAATCTCAAGAGTTTCTCCCTGTAGCCCATATGTTAGTGTCAAATGGTCATATGAAGATTACGTCTTGAACAGCTATGTTGTCCTGATGTTGATTCTTTTTCACGGCCTTCCCATATGTCCCCTGGTTCTTTTCCAGGTACCCAGTTCATTTGTAGCTGCTGGCAGCAACATGACCCTGGGATATCTAGTCCCAGTCCGGACTAAGCACATCATTTCCTACTGAGGAAGAACGAGGTAATCCAGGTTTCCGAAAGGAAACCAATGGCAAAGAACAGAAATCAAGACAGCCCAGAGTCACTTGTCAGGGTACCCACCCCTGACACATGAAGATTAAGTTGCACATCTGTCACATGAAGATTAAGTTGCACATTTGTCACAAATCTAGTGGGGGTCTAGGTCCAGCAGGCTATTTTGTTGGTGGTCCAGGTTGCGAGAGCCCCCATGGTTCCAGGTTAATTGATTCTATAAGTTTGCTTGTGCTGTCCTTGACTCCTCTGTCTTGCCCACTTCTCTCACCAATGCTCCTCCAAGACTCTTGAGGTCTCCCCGATGTTTGGCTCTGGATCTCTGTCTCTGCCTTCATGTGCTTAGGAGAGAGTTACAAGACAAGGACATCTGAAGATACAGTAGGGTTTGCTTTTAGTTGGACATCTACTGCTTGGCATGGAGCATAACATTAAAAGTAGTTTCTTTCAACCCGTGAAATTCTTGTGAAGGAAACTAATTTTTCATTTGTACATAGTTAACAATCGGAGATTGATTCTGGGTGATGCATGAGGTATATCTTCACTTCTTTCAGCCCTCGAACCCTATCTGGTCAGTGTTCTGTACATGTATGTCCTGCCTCAGATTCAGTGACTTTGTTTGCTGATGCTGTTGACTTACAGGGTCTTGTTTCTTGGTGTCCTCCACCTGCTCTGGATCCTACAATCTTTCTGTCTCTTCCCAGCAGTTACCTGAGTCCTGAGGGGGTGGAAATTCGATGGAGAATCCCATTTAGGGCTGAGTATTCCATGTTCATTCACTTTCTGCAGTATATCTGGTTGTGGGTCTCTGTATTTATTCCCATCTGCTTCAGGAGGAAGCCTTCTGTTGATTAATGAATAAAGTTCTGATTTATGAGTATAACAGAATTTCACTAGGAGGCATATTATTGTTACATTACTAGTATTTGGTTTTATGATAGTTCTCTGGAGCATATAGTGGCTAGTTCTTGGTGACACAACCCATGTCAAGTATGGGTTCCATTTTATGGGTTAAGCCTTAAGTCAAATCACACACTGATTAGTTACTTCCACAGTCTTTGTGCCATCACATTTTCAGGCAAGAGAGATTGAAGGCCAAAGGTTTCAGGACTGGGGTAGGTATTTACAATTCTATTTTGGAATCTTGAAGAGTGCATGTCCTTACCCAAAGACATACTGAATGTTCTATGTAGACATCAGTTCAATCTTTCTATGTTTAATGAGTTGTGTAACTGTTGTCCTCAGCTATGGGTTTGTACAGCCAATTTGTAAATAGCTACATGGTATCTTAACAACAGTTTGTGATTTTTGTTTGGGACTACCCATCAGGTCCCTCTGGCCAGAAACTCAGATATAACCAAAACCTAGGAAAGGAAGTTTCATTTGGTGACAAGAGATATCCATTTGTGACTTTATCTTTCCAAGTATTTGGTGATTTTATTTATTGCCTTCAAATACATTTATATTTTAGGAAGTTTCTATTGCAATAATTTATTGCCTTTCAAATGCCTCTTAGTTTTACCTATCTCTCCATGTATTTGCTCCATATTTCCACTTGTCTTTCCTCTATACTTGATCCATTCTAGTTCTCCACCATTCATCAATTTATACCTTTTCTATTTCTATTTATTATGAATGACTATTTTCTACCACAACTTTGATTTCCCAACTCTATACCTAACCTTTTATTCTAGGGATTATATCCTGGATATCATTGAATTAACATCTAAAATATACATAAAAGTCAAGGCACACCATATTTTTCCCCTGTCTGGCTTATCTTACTTTTCTACTTCTTTCACCTTATCTCCAATTTTATGATTCTATATTTTGAGTGGCTGAGTAACCTCCATTCAGATTTTGGTTATCCAGTCTTCTGAGGATGGCTATTTAGGGACTTATTTTTTTTTAATTTCTGGCTCTTATGAATAAAACATCAGTGAACATAGGTAAGCAAGTGTATCTGAAGTATAATGAAGCATTCTTTTGTTATATGTACAAGATTGGAATAGTTGGTTCTTAAAGTAGGTTCATTACCATCTCTCAGGCACTACTACACTCCCTGCAGATACTGAATATCCAAATTAACAATATTAAATATGGAAAGGAAACCTAACAAGAGACACAGAGAAATCAGGACTATCATAAGAACTTACTTTAAAAAATATACTCCACCATATTGGAAAATCTAAAAGAAATGAAAAAAATATTGACACCTATCCATTACCAAGGTTAAATCAAGATCATACAAACCATTTAAACAGACTTATAGCCCCTAGTGAAATAGAAGTAGTGACTAAAATATTCCTCAATCAAAAAAACACATGGGCCTGATGATTTTAGTGCAAAATTCTGCCAGAGTTTCAAAGAAGAGTTAAAGCCTATACTCCTCAACTTATTCCACAAAATAGAAACAGAAGGGACATTGCCATATTCATTTTATGAGGTCACAGTTACCCTGATACCAAAAATACATTAGGACCCAATAAAGATAGAGAATTACAGATCATTTTTTCACAAATATAGATATAAATATTCTCAATTAAACCAAATCCAAGAATATATCAAAAAGATCATCCAATGAGATGTTGAAGAATTCATACCAGAGATTTATGGTTGACTAAATATAAATAAATTGAATATTTTTATCTATATAAAAAACTGAAGTAAAATAACATGATTATGCCATTAGCTGCAGAAAATGCCATTGAAAAATCCACCATCATGTCATGATATAAGTCTTGAAGAATTTAAGGATGCAATGGATGTACCCAAACATAAAAACAGCAAATTACTGCAAGCAATAACAAACAACAATTTAATGGCGGGAACCTCAAAACATTCCCACTAAAATAAGAAACAAGGATGTCTATTTGTCCTTACCTATTAAATATCATACTTGAAGTCTTAGCTAGCACAGCAAGACAACTGAAAGAGAATACAAATTACAAAGAATGAAGTTCAAATATTTCTATCTGCAGATAATATGTTAGTATACATGTGACCCTAAACTTCCACTGGGAAACTATTACAGATGATAAACAAGTTTACCAAACTAGTGAGTACAAGATTATTCATGAAACTCAGCATCTCATATCGTGTCATATGCAAATGACAACCAGACTAAGAGAGAACTCAGGAGTTCAAAACATTTTGGAATATCCTCAAATAAACAATATATAAATTTCATTTAACTATAATCAAGCAAGGGGTAATATATGCTTATATTTTTCAAACTGTAGTAATAAGGGTTCTTATTATGTTTTAAAATGCTTTGAAACTCCTTTCCAGCGTACCACCAGCCAGATGTAGTGGAAAGGAAAGGTTAAGAGGGCAAAGGAGGACGTGGACCTGTTTAGAAATAATTCTCTGGAGTTAATCTTATCTGTGTTGTCAGGATATAAGTAGTTCAGTACATATGAATCAGGAGCAGCTCAATTCACTCACAAATGCCATTCATGAATCAACAATGACAATTGATCCAGAAGAAACTGCAAGGCTATGTCAATCAACCAGCAGAAGCTGAAAAAATCCTCTGGAATACCAGCAGGAGTTCTTAGGTGCATTTCTTCATATGAATTTGCAACAAATGATGTCCAGTGTCTGCAAAGTACAATGATGACCAGCAAAGAATGGCACTGTGTATCTACATCACACAGCATCATTCAGAGTCTGCAGGGTTATATTTACACCCTTAACAACCATCATGTGTTTTCTCAAGTGTCCACTCTACCAGAATATCACATGCCTTTTTTTCTCTTGGCTGCTTTCAGAAACACTTAGTGTGTCTTTTCTCAGCAAAACATCTTCCAAGTATCTTCTTCAGCAAAAACAACCTCTCAGAAGACACTTTCGAGAAAAAAAAAATTACAGGACACAAAAGAGTTTCCAAAGAAACCAGAAATTTCCACTTTAGGAAAGACTTTAATGGGTGATGAAGAAATTGAAGATGGTATAAAAAGATGGAAAAAAACTTCAATGCTCATGAATTGGTTCAATTAAATCAGTAAAAATGACCATGTTGTCAAAAGCGCTCTAAGGATTCAATGTAACCCATATCAAAATGTCAACCAATTCTTCACAGAACCTGAAAGGACAATGTTCAGCTTCATATGGAAACACAAAGCCCAGGATAATTAAAATAATCCTGATAGCAATACGACTGTAACAGGAATGGCCATACATTATCTCAAATTGTACTACAGAGCTATAAAAATATAAACAGCATAGTATTATCACAAAACAACAACAAGTAAACAAACAAAAACAAATAAACAGCTTCATGAATCAATCAAATAAAATTGAAAACCCAGCCATAAATGTACACTTCTGAATTCTGGCAAAGAATGAGAAATAGCTTCGACAAAAGGTGTTGGCAAAATTTGCAGCTGCATGTACAGAAACTTAAATATATTCATATTAATAACTCTGCACATGAATTGATGCCCCATGGAACAATGTCTACAACACAAGATCATATACAATGGACATGTCTTTAATTCCAGCACTCAGAATGCAGAGGTAGATGGATCTCTGAGTTCCAGGACAACCAAGGCTGCATAGAAAACTATATCTCAAAACAAATACAAAACCAGAGAAGGAGTAAAATTATTAAAAAAAAAAAAACCAAGAAACGAAAATCCCCAATACACTGAAATTGAAGTAAATGTGGGGAATATTTTGAGCACTTTGGCAAAGAAAAAGACTTTAACTAGCAAAGCCTCAGCACAGGCACTAATATCAATAACAAATACATATGACCTTATCTAATTGAAAAGCTTCTGCATTGCAAAGAACACAATAATTAGGACAAAGAATCATCCCAGAGAATGGGAAAACATTTTTACTAGCTCTGCATCTAATGGAGGCATAMTATTTAAAATATACAAACAATACAAAAACTTAATATCAGGAGAAAATAACACAATTAAAAATGGGAGGCAGAGTAAACAGAGAATTCTCAATAGAAAAAACTCAAATGATTGAGAAATACTTTAAAAAATGTTCAACATCTCTAGTCATCAGGGGTATGCAAACCAAAACTGCTTTGAGATTTCACATTATACATGTCAGAATTGCTAAAATCAATAAAACAAATAGTAAGCCATTCTGTCAAGAATGCAGAATAATTCAAAAGTTACATATTTTTTATTGGATATATTCTTTATTTACATTTCATTTCCCTTTTCGTGGTTCCCTGCCCCCCAAATGTTCCACATGTCCTTTTCCCTCCCTTTGTTCCACCATCCAGCCCTTCCCATTTCCCTGTTCTCGTATTCCCATACACTGATGCACTGGGCCTTTCCAGAACCAGGGTCCACTCTTTCCTTCTTGTCGGACATCAGTTGGTATATGAATTGTGACATTGGTGTTCTAAGATTCTAGGGCAATATCCACTTATCAGTGAGTGCATACCATGGGTATTCTTTTGAGACTGGGTTACTTCACTGAGTATGATGCTCTCCTGCTCCATTCATTTCTCTAAGAATTTCATGAATTCATTGTTTCTAATGGCTGAATAGTACTCCATTGTGTATATACACCACATTTTTTGTATCCATTCCTCCTTTGAGGGACACCTGGATTCTTTCAGGTTTCTGGCTATTATAAATGAGGCTGCTATGAACATAGTGGAGAATGTATCCATATTGCATGCTGGGGAATCTTCTGGGTATATGCCCAGGAGTGTTATGGCTGGGTCCTCCAGGAGTATCATGTCCAGTTTTCTGAAGAAACGCCAGACTGATTTCCAGAGTGG
>BDUI01000125.1:121885-132715 GCA_002335545.1 Apodemus speciosus
TTTATATATTCCTTTACTTTTTAGATAGTCTTAAATTTTATTTCAGATTTTACTGGAATTCATGATATATCCCTGACTGATTTCAAAATCATAAGAATCCTTCTGCCTCGGCTACAGAAGTGCTTTATTTAGAAGCATGAGTCACTATACTAGGTTCAAATCACATTTCTCAACCACTTCAAACTCTAGCTACTTAACTCCATTTTATCAAAGCTTAAAGGTCTCTGTCCATCCACGAAGTTACTTCTGTTCTCTAATCCAAAACCATAAATTTTGATCAACCATGTTCTCAACTTTCTTTCACAATTATTCATTGATAGGTTAAGTTTATTCTTCCAAAGTCCTCAGATGGTATTTATTTTATGGATACATCACACTACTTTCAACTCTAGTGTTTGTATAAACTTAAATGAGTCATTCTACTTCCCTTAATATTTTTCTTAATCTTTTATTTGAATTAAAATATTTACCTTCATACCTTTCCTTTTTCAAACTCCTAACTCAGGCCTCCCTCTCCCTTCCCTGAACTGTTTCTGTTCTAGATCTCTTCATATAACCCCGTTACTAACCTCTTTTGTCTCATAATTGTCAAAATACTTATAAATGTGTAAATGTGAAAATATATATTAACCTGTTGTTTCAGGTTAATGTAGCTTCTATGTATGTCATTTGAAGGTTAACTACTAGGTATTGTGTAATTCACTAATTTGTTCACTCATGGGGACTGCTTATTCTCCCATTCTCAGCTGCCGTTAGTAGCCTCTTGTTCTTTATCTAGAGGTAGGGGACCCTTTAAACTAACATGTCTATTATTATTATCATTATCTTGGATTTGTCTAAGCTGAAATAGTGTTAAGATGCTTTGATTATAGGTTCCCTGTCATTTCTAGGAGACATGATCTCACATTAGACTTCCCGGTTATCTGACTTTTAAAATCTTTTAACCCTGTCTGAAATCTATGTACCAAAACAATGAGTTGAAGGCTTAGATAGGACTAAAGGTGCAGTAACTCTCATATATTTGGATTAACCAACAATCGTCTAACTGATATAGAGCTCATTCAACAAGATGGAAATCATGCTTTTTACTAGACACTTTAACAACGACCTGGGTGTAATCAAGTCATGGATTTTATAAAAGAACCTACTACCTCCATTTCACTAGAACAGCACAATTATGGATTTCATGTTAAATGTTTATCTTTATATTGACAGATAAATGAATCCAGGGTATTTTAATTATAGCAGATGGAGACAAAAAATCACAACTTTTTAAAATACACAGAACAATTAATCATGCAATGGATATTCTTACATTATCTGATCTAAAATACTTTGTAGATAAACTATTTTGTATATTTCATAGTAACGCAAAATTTGGAAAGCTGCTCATTTTAACCACATTTACACCTGCATTTGGAGTATTGGATCAAGTTAGAAGACCAGACATGTGAACAGCAATATTGTTGTCCTATTGTAGGAAATTATGTGAAATATCACAAAATTTCTCATGATAATCATATGACACTATTTTGTTTTTTAAATATCTTGAACATACTAGATATTTTTGACAATTGCAAATGATAGAAACAAACATACCCAATCCATATGCAAATATTATGATATGTTGTTCCATGACACTTCTTAAAGGTCTTGTAAATTTCCACATTCATTTATACATGTCATTTACTCTAGTTTAATAACAGCACAAATTAATTTCTATAACTTTATGTCATACTTCTCAGATAATTGTTTTCATCATAATGCATTTAAATATTTATTTTTGTTCATTTGGGTAAGTATTGCTGATTAAGTGCCTTGTGCTTGCTATGTAAGGATTCTATAAGAAAGTTTTATACCCAACCCAGAATGTTTATGTGTAATTTCGAGTTACATAACATTCATTAAGTTTCTCCTTTAAAGCATGAAACATGATCTTAACAGAACAATAATTTAATACAATATAAATAAATGTATATTCCTTATAATGCAATATATAACAAATCATATGTAAGGTCTTTCCACTTCATATTTTTATATCCATATCAACTGTATTTGAAGTTATGCATGTTATACTAAATACATTTAACACATTATTCTCCATAAATTGGCATAATAAAACATGATGTGTATCAAAATTGCTCAATCTTAAAACTTAATATGGTGCAGATCTGAAGAATAGAAAGTAAAATCAAATGCATTTATTTGAGGGAAATAATTTTTCAAAACTGGAAACAAAATTTAGACTTAAAATATGTATTTTTCATTTATAAACAAGGTAATTTCTAACACAAGGTTTCCCTTTACCCTTGGATAAAAAGAGAATTTATGTAGCTAACCTTCACAGTCATGACAGGTTTTCACATTGTCATTTCACTAATCCATGAATGTAAGGATTAATCATTTTCTTCCAGTGTCACAGTATGTTTCTGTCAAGTTGAATTCTCTTTAAAAGAAAATCCACTAGCCTGAACAGTCAAGATAACAAGAAAATCAACATGAATTTTTTAAACTTTCTAATACTGCAGGTAAATATGTCTTATTGGTATGTTTTAAATTATTTAAACCTGATGTAAAATTGAATAAAATGGAGCCACAATTTCTGTACAGTTTCTAATACTAGTAATTTACTTTTGCAACTTTTTAAACTTTTTGAACCCCTTAATATAATGCTATACTATGCAACCAATTATCTGAATTAAAATTCTATATCAGTACAACTGACACAATACTTAAATGACGCTGATTTTGAGTCATGTAATAATCATTCAATTATTTGACTGTAAAATATCCTGTGGAAAAATAACAATTTAAAACAAACATATTACTAAGCCTTACTGGTTCACTTCTACTTATCTAGACTGTAAACTTTATTTTTATATATGAAATAGTAAATATGATTTTTTTTAGATTAGACTGAATAAAGTGTGTCAGAGTTCATCAAATCTTTACTGTATCATGCTTGTGAATAATATGTACTCTCTGTAATAAAGTAAGGATACTTTGAGTATTGTTAAAAAATGAAATCTCCCCTCATTTATTAGGAATAAATATGTTAGTAATTGGAAAGAAAGTGTAAGGCTTGATAATATTTTGGTAAAAATTTTTATTTTTCTGGAGAATATTCTGTAGTCCATTATTTGAATGATTATTACATGAGTCAAAATCAGAGTCCTTTAACTATTCTGTTAATTATACTAAAATAGCATTTTTATTCACATAATTGTTTGTATAGTGCAGTATTAGATTAAGGGGTTCAGCTTAGAAGGTTGCAAAGGTTAATTACAGAATTTGGGTCCATATATTCTTCCATGTTATATCAGATTTAAATAATTTAAAACATATTAATAAGACATATTTAATTTCAGAATAAGAATTGTGCTACCAAAATTTTAATCCAGAACATTGCCATTCATCAGCTTTGCATATGTCTATAATGTATCATAATTTTATTTTTAATTTTGTTGTAGTAATACTGACCATAGACAACTTAAAAGTAAAGACCATTAGGGTATTTGAAAGTCATCTAACATAAATTAAAACAGTTTAAAATCAATGATTTTCATATATTAAAGCTGTGCATATTTGCTCCAGTATAAACATTTGATTACGAGCATATGTCAATGCTATAGAAACCATATGTTTTCATTTTTCATAAAACATATGGAATAATTTTACAGTAAATATATCATTATAAACATGACAGAATGATAATTTTTTTGGTAATTAAGAAATCTCCCTTAGGAGAACATGTATAACAGATTAAAATGTAATCTAGTGGAAATCCTGGGAAGCTCAAATTAATTAAATATTTAAGAAGGATTGAGGGTGTCATTCTTCATATGTCAAAACAACCTTTGAGACTGTCTGTACATAGGTATGTGAAGGTTTGTACATGGATTGAATGTAATAACTCACTGGGCTGTCATTGTCTAGTCATTGGAGTGTAGAGATTAACTGTAGGTCTATAGACTAACTCCTTTTGGGTTGTTGGTTATCCAAGCAGTTTCTGGTACTTTTTGTTCCTGTTCAATGACTTGTTTGGGTCTGGTTGATAAGTAATGGTGACCCAGTCCAGTGTCATTTTAAGGTGAGCAGCCTATTATATTTTCAATAGCCTAGTCCCTTTGGGTGTTTCTATGGGATACACTCGACTAAATAGTTAACTGAATGAAACCAAATTCCAATACTGGAAGCCACATTTGGTGACAAGAGTTGACGAGTTGGAACTCTATACCTTCCCTTAATAGTGGAATTCATTAAGATTAGCTCCTGATATTTTAGGAAGTTTATGCTGCATTAGGTTTCTACTTCATCCTCAAATACCCCTACGGCACACACATTCCTTCCTTCTGTCCTCTCTCTAAACACTTGGGCATTCTTTTCTAGTCTTCAACAGCCCCTGGGCAACCTGTACATTTTTTGCAACCATTGCATACTGAAATTTTTTATTGAGTCATACAATTAACTTCAGTTATTTTTGGATTAAGTAATATATTTTGTGAGATATGAAATATACCATGATGCATAGATACAATTATCATGACAGTTTTGACTTATTAATTTATTAGTTTAATAATTAAAAATTGCATGATATGGTTGAATTATTCAACTTGTGAATGCTAAGAAAATTCTCTAATGCTGGGTCATATCCAACTCAGCCATAAATGTATTTAAAGAAAAACAAGTCAATGATGATACTTTTTTATCTAGCTAAACAGCAAAGATATGTTAAATATCATTGACTAATGATTTTAGATATATTTGTATATGTATTCTATTTCCTAAAAAAGAGAGAGTGTGGAATTAAATAGTCAATTTCTTATCATTGTTCCAGCCTTATTCTCTTTCTCTCTCTCTGTCTCTCTCTCTCTTTCTCTATCTCTCTTTCTTTCTGTCTCTSTGTGTGTGTGTGTGCCATTGAGAAAATTATTAATGGTTTTATTTTTTAATTTCATTATCTGTCATAGGAGTGAGACAAACAGGAGGGATCTTCTCTACCTGTGCCTTGGTCAGATACTTTAAGCACTGTTAAAGCATGTATTATTATTAATTTACGCTCAGTCTTAACACTTTCTGTTCTTATTATAAGCATTTCTTAAGTTTGTGTTCTTGTAAAGAGGCCAAGATTTGGGAGAATTAAAGAGATTTGACTCATAAATATCAGCCTTTGAACTCTTCTTTGCGGTCCTGGTTGCCTTGAACCAAAGGATGCTCAAAGAGCTAGCTAATCATTTCACCAAAACCAGTTTTATGAAAATCCTACACTGTCCCTGAGAAAACTCGGGCATGACCAGAGCTGGTGGCCTAACTGTTGAAGATATAGCCATCCTCAAATCTACTTTATAAAGGTTGAAACCAACATTTTGCATGATAGAACTAGAGGTGAACCTCAAGCTGTTTCCACCTTGTCCACATGCTAAAACCCCTGTTGTGGGTTAACAGCCAATGTCTATGAGTGATGAAGAGATGAGACTATTTTTGGTCCAAAGGCAAGACTCCATTGATATTACTGTTGCTAGAGATACAGGTATTAGTAGTTCAAATTACCAATCTCATTCACTGCCATTAGTCCAAAATAAATAACCATGACTGGTTCAAATATTCTTTCTGAGACTGAGCAGTATGGGTGTGAGATTCAACCCTGTGAGGCATTAGGCCCAATTAATGGTTCTACCAGTCTGTTGCAAAAGTTGTTAAAGTTCAGATAGTAAACTCATGGTAATGTTAGATTCTGATTTAATTATAATAAGGTGTTTTCAATATTATTCAAATAGGAACTAGCTAAGAGTAGTCAAGGTTTAATAGTTCAGATACACTATATGTAGATATATTTTCTTCAAACACATCAGAGATCCACAGAATATGGCATTTAAAACAATTTCATTACTAGTAATTCTTTTGACTAGGCAATGTATCTACTTTTGACAGTGCCCTCATCCCATTTCAAGGAATTTGAAGCATCATTGAGCACTATTACCTCCAATTGGAGTCATTTCAATTTTAGCAATCTAGTCCCTTGTTAAGAAATTCCCTAATTTCATTCTGCAGATAATTACTGTCCAAAAACGTGGGATTTGGACAGTAATGCCAATGAAACAGGAATGTGGCATTGTTGTCTGCTAAGCTCTGCCAAGGAAGGGTAAGCTAGTCCTTCATACTTATTGGTTCACTTCGGGTCTGTCAGATTGGTTCTGAGCAAGAAAGTTGAAGACAAATGCTCCAATGTTATAGGAATATTGGGGACTGTCTATGGATTCAGTTGTCTCTACAAATTGTATAAGTTGGGAAGCTATATTTTTGTGCTTCATATATATTTCCAGTAATATTTCATTCCTTCTCAGATCTCTGATGGGGTTGAAGACTATTTATATTATCATAATATAGCTTAGGTTCTTTAGCATTGAAGATGATATAGCCTTAAAAGGACAGTTTTCAGTTGATAATACAAGTTAAAATCCAACGTAATTGAGGTACAAATATTTAAACTCTCAGTAGATGATAGAATACTTTAATCTAAATTGCTGTACATGATGGACTAGATATAATAAATGTTCAACATATATTACAATTTACTTAGTTGTGATAATTATGTTCAGTGTATACCTGAGAGAAAAGAGCCTTTTTTATTTGAACAAAAAGGAGGAAATTTAGCTGCTTGTATTATGAATGCTAATCAAGCTCCCCCAAAACTGTATGACTGAGCAGGCACATAGCTTCTGAGAACCTGCCCCCATTATGTTCTGATTGTTAAATAAAGATGCTGGTATCTAATGACTGGACAGAGAATACAGAGGCAGGATTTGAGAAGTTCCTGGGCTTGGGACAGAGAGAAGGATGAAGGAGATTAGCAATGCCCAGAGAAGAGGAAGGAGAAGAGAGATGCCATGCCTGAGAAGAGTGCAGAAGAGAGATAGTGGCATGGTCACCATGTAATGGAACCAGGAAATTGCAGCTCAGATTGATGCACAGTTGGGTAGACTTCTGAGTTGAGAGCCGCTTACATAGACTACAGAGTTTAGTAAGTAAAAACTCGGGATTATCTGCGGGAGGTGTATTAAATGCATGGAAGTTAGGAAGTGGTCTAACTACTATGCTGATTAAGGCATATCAAAATATAAAGGCTGTATGTGTGTCAACCATTTGAGAACATAAAGCATTGGGACAGATAACAAGACCACCTCCTGCCAGGATTTATTTAATTCAACATATCTACTCTGAACGCAGGGATCCTGGGACAAGATAGAGAACTCAAAAGGTAAAAGCACTTAATTTTCTTATATATAATATAGGTTAGGTTTTTAGTGTTCATATTAAATCTTACAATTTCCTCTGAATGAAGTTCATATTACATGACAGCATTTGAGAACACAATGTATACATATGGTACACACATATTCATTCTGACAAGATATTTGTACATACAGCATAATAGTAAAATAATAAATAGTTTTTTATTGAAATGCAGAATCCCAGTTTCTTTGGCTTACTCAAGAGCTTTGCAATCCTGATACCCATTCTTGCCTCAAGTCAGGGTAATTTGAGAAATCCTGATAGCCTATCTTTCCTGGAAGGTGCAGGCAATGGTTGAGGGTCCTTCTAACTGTGGTATTTCCATGTCAAAGACCTGTAAGATCACTAAAACAAGGAACCACTTGAGGATGCAACTAGCTCGAATTCCCATCTTACCTACTGCCTGACTCACAGCTGTCAAGCTCTCATGTAGATAAAAGCTATCAGACCATGGCACTCAAAATCTTAGACTCTGAGTGAGTACTTGCTTATCCATATAGAAAATGTTTCTCTCTTTGAGCCAACTCTTGGTAATAAGAGGACAATGATATTATATAATTCAAAAACTTAATGTCTGGGTTATATATGACAAAATTATGTCAAATGTAAGAGTAATGTGTGACCCTTAGCAAGTGCTTAAGATGCTTGTGTGAATTTGTCTTACTCAGATATTGATATGTGCTTAGAAAAACATATACTCATATTTTCTGAATAAATAATTATTAATATATCTATTTTATATAGCACTTTTATTTTATTAAACATAATAAATCAAATTAAGTAACTTTTTCTGTTATATTTGGATATGTTTGTCTTTATCAGTTTGACCTATAAAATGAAATTTTTTGTCATTTAAACAGTATACAGCTATTATTAAAGTATCAGTATTAGAAGTTGCTGTGTTTTCATTTGAAAACTTGTATTTGTGTTTATCAGTGAGGTTAGACATTTTCATATCTTATTAAAAATTTTATAAATACTGAGACCAATTATAAACACAATGACTGCAAACTATAAAGTGTCATAAAAAGAACATTGTTCTATTCAATTAGGAATTTCTCAGCATTCTATTATAACTACACAAAGGTTTTTTTTCCATTAGTGTCTTGCCCTAAATGTCAAAACATATTTTCACTTAAGTTATTTCAGCCTATTACTGTTTCATACAAATATAATCATAAAATATGACAATATATTTTAATATTGTCTGATCATTAGCACCAGTGACTTTTCTAAAATAATTTGAGAACTTGAGACTGCACTAATAATCTTCAATTAATTTATTTATTCATTTCAAACTCTACATTTTATTCCCCTAGCAGCCCACCCTCCAAATTCTCCACATACCATACTTCTTCCTCAACACAGTCTTCATGAGGATGTTCCCAATCCCCACTTCCACCGCCCCACCCCACCAGACCTCTAAACTCTCATGAACCTTCAGTTTCTTGAGGGTTAGTTGCCTGCTCTCTGACTGTACCCAGACCCAGCAGTCCTCTGCTATATATGTGATGGAGGGCCTCACATCTGCTGGTGTATGCTGCCTGGTTGGTGGTCCAGTGTCTGAGAGATGTCCATGTTAATAGAGACTGCTGGTCCTCTACCAGGTCACCCTCCTCCTCAGCTTCTTCCAGCTTTCCACTAATTTAATCACAGGGATCAGCAGGTTTTGTGCATTGGTTGGGTACAAATATTTGCATCTGACTCTTTCAGCTGCTTGTTGGGTCTTTTGGAGGGCAGTCATGTTAGGTCCCTTTTTGTGAGTGCCCCATGACCTCAGTAATAGTGCCAGGTTTTGGGGCCTCCCATTAAGCTTGATCCCACTTTGGGGCTGCTGCTGGACCTTATTTTGTTCAGACTACTCTCCATTTTCTTCCCAGCAGTTCTTTCAGACAGAAACAATTATGAGTCAGAGTTTTGACTGGGATGGCAACCCAATCCCTCACTTGATAGCCTGTCTTTCTGCTGGAAGTTACCTCTCCCCAGTGTAGGGAATTTCATCTAAGGTCATTCTTTGAGTCCTGAGAGTCTCTCATCTCCAACGTCTCTGGTATATTCAAGAGGGTTCTCCCAACCTCCTACTTCCAGAGGTTTCATGTTTCCCTGCTCATGGATTGGAAGAATTAACATAGTAAAAATGGCCATCCAGCCAAAGGTAATTTCATTACTGGGGAAATCATCATCCCTGACCTCAAGTTTTACTATAGAGCAATAGTGATCAAAGCTGCATGTTTTTGTTACAGAGACAGGCACATTGATCAATGCAATAGAATTGAAGACTCAGACATAAAACCACACACTTAGAGGCACTTGATCTTTGATAAAGAAGCCAAAAATATACAATGGAAAAAAGAAAGCATCTTCAACAAATGGTGCTGATATGTTCAACATTAGGTGTTAGTCTAACTGGCCTTCAATATGTGGAAAAGTGAAAATATACCATATTTGTCACCTTGTACAACGTTCAAGTCCAAGTAGATCAAGGACCTCAATATAAAACCTGATATACTTAATGTAATAGAAGAGAACGTGCTAAAGAGCTTTGAACTCATTGGCATAGGGGGAGATTTCCTAAACAGAACTCCAATGGCTCATGCTCTAAGATCAAGAAGTGATAAATGTGACCTCAAGAAACTGATAAGCTTCTTGAAACTAGTAAGGCAAAGGGCATAGTAAATAAGACAAATCAGCAATCTACAGATTGGGAAAAACTTCACTAATCCTATATCCAATAGAGGGCTAATATCCAAATCTATTAAAAAACTCAAGAAGTTAACCACCAGAAAACCAAACATTCCAATAAAAAAATGGGGTATAGAAATAAACTGAGAATTCACAACAAAGGAATCTTGAATGGCTGAGAAACTCCTAAAGAAATGTTCAAAGTCCTTAGTGATCAGAGAAATGAAAATGGCCATGAGATGCCACCTTACACCAATCAGAATGGCTAAGATCAAAACCTCAGGTGACAGCACATGTTGGAAAGGATGTGGAGAAAGAGGAACACTCCTCCATTGTTGGTGGGACTACAAACTTGTACAACCACTCTGGAAATCAATCTGGAGGTTCTCAGACAATTGGAAATAGAACTGCCTGAAGACCCAGCAATGCCATTCTAGGGAATATACCCAAATGATGCCTCAGTATGCCACAGGGGCATGTGTTCCACAATGTTCATAATGGCCTTGTTTGTGATATTCAGAAGCTGGAAAAAAACACAGATATCCCACAACAGAAGAATGGATACAGAAAATGAGGTTCATTTACACAAGAGAATACTACTCAGCTATTAAGGATGAGGACATCTTGAGTTTTGCAGGGGAATGGATGGAACTAGAAAATATCATCCTAGACGGGCGTGGTGGCACATACCTGTAATCCCAGCACTTGGGAGGCAGAGGCAGGTGGATTTCTGAGTTCGAGGCCAGCCTGGTCTACAGAGTGAGTTCCAGGACAGCCAGGGGTACACAGAGAAACCCTGACTCAAAAACAAAACAAAACAAAACAAAAACAAAACACAAAAGCAAAACACAAAGT
>BDUI01000125.1:145919-192898 GCA_002335545.1 Apodemus speciosus
CTTCAGATCATCCACAGCAGCTGACTATGTTTTGCCTTGTGCTCTTGTAGGGGAGCGATTTTGCCTGCTGCAGATAGTTTGTGAAATTGTGTGACATTTGGAATTCTGGGGACTCTAGAGGTATATACATGGTAGGACACTGAGAGGTAGAGTTTTTGGTGGGTTTTGGTTAGTTGTTAGTTGCCATTGGTTGTTGTTTGCCATAGTTTGTTAGGCACAAAAAAAAAGAAAAAAAGAAAAAACCAACAAGGGGATACTTGGAGTCCACCATCAGACTGAGCATGGGGCCCTGGTGGGTGACCTGGCAGAAAGACTGGAGGAGTGGAGAGGGATTTCAACTCCATAGGTAGAAAAATGTCAGCTGGGTGGACCAACCAGTGTTCTCAGGGACTGGACCACCAATCAAAGAGTGTACAGGGAAGGATTCATGGCTCTAGATACTCCCTAGGAAGAACAACATTGTTAACTAAACAGATCCCCCCAGAGCTCCCAAGGACTAAACCACCCACCAAGGAGCACACATGGCTCCAGCTGCATATGTAGCAGAAGATGGCCTTGTCAGGCACAAATCGAAGGAGAGGCCCTCGATCCTATGAAGGCTCGATTGATGCTCCATTATAGGGAAACTAAAAGTAGGGATGTGGGAGTGGGTTGGTAGGTGGAGAAACACCCTCATAGAAGCAGAGGGAGTGGGGATAGGATAGGAGGTTTTAGGGAGGGGGGAAACTGGGAAATGGGCTAACAATTGAAATGTAAATGCTGAAAATAGCCAATATAAAAAAAATAATGTTTACAATTTAGTTAGAAATTATGTTGGAAACAAAGTATTAGGTTTAGTTTCTCTTAGCCTAAGTTAGGTGTCCAAATATTTCACTTGTTGAGGGAGACTTTCCCTTCAGTTAGAGATGTAGGCTACCACTATGCTACGTGTGCCGCTATTTTGCCCCTTGAAATACCATCCCAGGCTGGTTGTTTTCTTAACTCATAGATGTTATAGCTGGATTTTGCTATTGGTTGCTTCTTTCCCTTGAAAGATTACATACCATCTTCTAGTACCGTGATAGTTCTCATGAAGTAGGCATTTATTAAAAATATAGAGTCTTCAACTATTGGGTCTTACTCACTAATATGGGAGGTAAGCAAGGGCAGTAACAAAAGGTAGATTTTCATGCTTGGATTGGGGACATTTGTTAGGCAATTTATGATAAGGGGACTGAGTGGACATTTTAATTCCAGAGAAAAGACTTTCATTCAACTCTATCAGAACTACATCCAACTTTTCAGCACAGAGTCTAAAAGTTAGAAGAGCCTGGATAGATAACCTGCAACCTTATAAAAAACCACAGGTTTTAACCTAGACTACCCAGCAAAACTCTCACCATATAGGGAAACAAAAGATATTTCAAGACAAATCCAAAATCCAAACCAAAAACAAAACAAAACAAAAAAAAACTATCAACAAATCCAGGTGTAAAAAATACTAGATGGAAAACTTTAACCCAAGAATGATAACTACATATGAGAAAACAAAATAAATAAATAGCTACACATCACCACAAGGAAATCTCTCTCTCTCTCTCTCTCTCTCTCTCTCTCTCTCTCTCTCTCTCTCTCTCTCTCACACACACACACACACACACACACACAGACACCAACAACATAAAAAAGTGGGAAATGACAATCGCTGTTCATTAATACCACTCAACATCGATGGACTCAATTCCTTAATGAAAAGACACAGGCTAACAGGATGGATATGAAAACAGAATCCATCATTCTGCTGCATACAAGAAACATACTTCAGCCATAAAGATAGATATAATATCAGAGTAAAGGACTGGTAAAAGAGTTCTCCAAGAAAATACACCCAAAAATGAAGCTGGAGTAGTCATCTTAATATCTAATAAAATAGTTTTAACCAAAATTAATCAAAAGACATTGAGAAGAATACGTCATACTCATCAAAGGGAAATGTACCAAGATTTCTCAATTCTGAACATCTATGCCCCAAACAGAAGGGCAGCCACTTTTGTAAAAGAAACATTGCTAAAGATTAAATCACACATTGAACCCCACAAAATAGTAGCTGAGACTTCAACAACCAACTCTCACCAACTGACAGGGGCTGGACAAATACTAAAACCAAGAAACAATGAAATTAAGATATTACAAATCAAGTGGCCCTAACAGACATCTATAGAGTAATTCATCTGAACACAAAAGAATACACCTTCCTGTTAGCACATCCTGGATCTTTTCCCAAAATGACCATATAGTCAATCACAAAGCAAGTCTCAACAGATACATGAAAATTGAAATAACATCCTGTATCTTATTAGAACACCAGTGATTAACGCTGGACTTCAACAACAAGAGAAACTGGAAAGCCTATGCATTCATGGAGATTGAACAACTCTCTAATCAATGATCTCAGAATCACAGAAGAATGAAGGAAAGAAAGAAAGAAAGAAAGAAAGAAAGAAAGAAAGAAAGAAAGAAAGAAAGGCAGAAAGAAAGAAATTAAGGACTTTCTAGAATTCAATGAAGTTCATAGTAATAAATGTCTCCATAAAGAATTAGAAAATTCTCATGTCAGCAAATTTAAAAGAGCACCTAAAAGTACTAGAAAAAGAAGCAAAGAAAAAGAAAGAGGAAGAGGAAGAAGAAGAGAAAGAGAAAGAAAGAAAAAGAGAAAGAGGAGAAAGAGAAAGAGAAAGAAAAGAGAAAGAGAAAGAGAAAAAGAAAGAGAAAGAGAAAGAAAGGGAGAAGAAGCAAGCACACCAAAGAAAAGTCAAAGGCAGGAAATAAACAACATGGCTGAAATCAATCAGAAACAAAGAAAACAATGCAAAGAATTAATGAAACCAAGAGATGGTTCTTTTAGAAACCTAGAAATGTAGACATACCCTTACCAAATTAACCAAAGGATAGAAAGGCAATATCCAAATAAAATCAGTAATGAAAACGGGACTCCATTTTCTGGACTGACACTGAGGAAATTCAAAGAGTAATTAGGTTTTACTTCAATAACCTGTACTTCATAAAATTGGAAAATCTTAGTGATTTGGACAATTTTCTAGACAGATACCACTTAACAAAGTTAAATCAAGATCAAGTTAACTATTCAAACATCCCCATAACCCCTGAAAAAATAGATGAAGTCATTAAAAGTGTCCCACCCCCCCACACACACAAAAACAGGGCCAGATGGCCAGATGGTTTTAGTGCAGAATTCTACCAGATTCTCAAAGCAGAGTTAATTCCAATGCTCCTCAAATTATTCCACAAAATAGAAACAAAAGGAACATTGCCAAACACATTCTATGATGCCATAGTTATCCTAATATCGGAAGCACACAAAGACTCAACAATGAAAGATAACCTAAGAAAAATTTCTCTTATGAACATTGATAAAAAATACTTTAATAATACTCACAAACCTAATCCAGAAAGACATCATCCTTCAAGATCAAGAGGGCTTCATCTCAGGGATGCAGGGATGTTTCATGTAAAAAGATAAATCCATCAATATAATCTACCATATTGAAACACTGAAAAGAAATCACATGATTATCTCATTAGATGCTGAAAATGTCTAAAAATCCAACACCACTTCATGTTAAAGGTAATAGAGAAATCAGGGATACAGTTCACATACATAAATATCATCAAAGCAAAATACAGCAAGCCAATAGCCAACATCAAATTAAATGGTGAGAAACCTAAAACATTTCCTCTAAATCCAGGGACAAGACAAAAATTCCCACTTTCTACAAATATATTCAATATAGTCCTTGATGATCTGGCCAGAGCAATAAGACAACTAAAGGAGATCAACGGAATACAAATTGGAAAGGAAGAAGTCATAGTATCACTATGGATGATAAGAACTCCTACAACTGAAAAACACCTTCAGCAAAGTGGCTGGATACAAAATTAACTCAAACAAATTAGTTCCCATTATTTATATGAATAATAAACAGGCCAGGAAAGAAATTAGGAAAACAAAATCCTTTACAATAGCTATTAACAATATAAAACATCTTTGTATAAGACTAACTGAACAAGTGAAAGATCTGTATCATAGATCTTCAAGCCTATGAAGAAAGAAATTGAAGAAGATATAAGGAGATGAAAAGATCTCCCATGCTCATGGGTAGGAAGGATTAACAAAGTGAAAACAGCACTACAGATGCAGTGCAATCTCTATCAAAATTCCAAAACCATTTTTTACAGAACATGAAAGAATTATTCTCAACTTCATATGGATAAACAAAACAAAAAACAAACAAAAATGCATGATAGTCAAAACAATCATGAACAATAAAAGATAGTTAAGAGGAATCATCTTCCCTAACCTCAAGCTGTATTACATGGTAATAGTGCCAAAAAAACTGCATGGTATTGTTACTGACAAAGATATGTTGATCAATGGAATCTAATTGAAGACCCAGAATAAACCCATGCACCTATGGACACTTGATTTTTGATAAAGAAGCTAAAACAAAAGAGCAGAAACATGAAAGTATCTTCAACAAATACTGCTGGACTAATGGGTTGTCTACATGTAAAAAAATGAAACTAGATCCACACTTATACCTCATACAAAATTCAAGTCCAAGTAGTTCAGTGATCTCAACATAAAACCAAATACACTAGGTCTTATAGAAGAGAAAGTTATTAATACCCTTGAATGCATTTGTACAGGAGACAAGTTTCTGAACAGAACACAAATGGCTCAAGCTCTAATATCAACAGTTGATAAACTGGACCTCATAAAACTGCAAAGCTTTTGTAAGGCAGAAGGGCACTGTCAATAGGAGAAATGATTGAGAATGGATTGTCACCAAATCTATATCTGCCAGGGTGTTAATATCAAACATTTACAAAGAACTTAAGTTGGAAATCAACGACATAAATAAACCAATTAAAAATTGGGTACAAAATTAAATTGGGTACAAAAACAGCAAATTCTCAACAAATTGGGTACCAATTAAAAATTGGGTACAAAAACAGCAAAAACAGCAAATTCTCAACAAAGGGTTCTTCAGTTTCTCAGAAAACTTGGAATAGTTCTACCTCAAGACCCAGCTATAGTGCTTCTGGGTATATACCCAAACAATGCCCAACTATACTACTTGTTCAACTATGTTCATAGCAGATTTATTCATTATACCCAGAAAATGGAAACAGCCTAGATGTCCTTCAATTGAAGAATGGATAAAGAAAATGTAGTATATCTGCCCAGTGAAATACTATTCAGCCATTAAAAATCAAGACGTTAAGAATTTTGCAGGCAAATGTTTAGAACTTGAGACTATCATCCTGATTGAATTTTCCCAGCCCCCCCAAAAATTATGGTATGTACTTACATATATGTGGATATTGGCTATAAAATATAGATTCCACATTACCCTCCACAGAGCCAAAGAAGTTAAACAAAAGAAAGTCCCAAGAGAGGAAGCTTAAATCTCATGTAGAAGTGATAATAAAATAGTCATGAGAGGCAGATAGAGGGAGTAAACAGGGAGGGAGAAGAGATGGAAACTGGAATTGGGGCTCAGATCAGGTATGGGGTTAGGACGAGAGAGGTGACTAGGTGGCCTTGAAAATTAATGGTAATCTGTAATTGACCAAAATGAGGAGGTAGGGGGCATCTCCACAGCTAGACAAAGACCTTGTGCAAGAATTAGTGGGAGTTACTTACTACTCTGGTGATATGGAACCTGAAGAGTTTACCTCCAGTAGCCAGACGGGAACCCCAGTGGATCAATAGAGACACCAACCCACCTACAAAACTTTCAACCCCAAATTTATTGTATCTACAAGTAATGCAGGCATAGGCAAGGGAGAACAGCCTGAGCAAATGACTAAAGAATAACCTACCCAGATTAAGACCCATCCCATGGGTAAGCACCAATCTCTAGCACTATTAATGATACTCTGTTTTGCTTGCAGACTGGAGCATGTTGTCCTCTTAGAGGGGCAATCCAGAAGCTGATATAGACTGACACAAATATCAAGAGACCAAGAGCTAAACAGTGGATGGAGCTTAGGGACTCTTATGGAAGAATAGGAAGAAGGATTACAGGCCCGATAGGACATAGGATCTCCACAGGAAGACCAAGAGGGTCAACTAACCTAGACCCTTGGAACTTTCAATCTGAACCACCAACCAAAGAACACACACTGGCTGAACCTATGCATCCCTGTGCATATGTAGCAAATGTGTACCTTGATCTTCATGTAGGTCCTGAACAACTGGAATGGATGCTATCTCAAAGCATGTACATGGCATATGTTCTACTAGCTTGACTGCTTTGTCTGGCCTCAATGGGAGATGAAGGACCTAGCCACACAGAGATTTGAAATGCCAGGATGAGTGGCATACCCAGGAGGGCCCCAAACACTCAGAGGAGAAGTGGAGTGGTGACTGGGGAAGGATTATGGGAGGGGATGATTGGGAGGGGGGCAGTAAACATGATGAAAACTAAATAAATAAAAATACATATAAAATAACAAAACATGATTTATATCAATAAAATAATGTGATGTTTATTTACCTATTAAGACAAATAGGCATTTCTAAGCATATCATATAACATTGTAGAGTAAAATATTTTGAGTTATGAAGAATAGCAGAAAGAAAAGCTTAGCCTAGAGCAATTAGATTCTTTCCATGGATTATAAAATATATCATTCTAAAATCAAAGAGGAATAAAATTTAATAGCTTTATTGATAGGTGGACTATCATCAATATCAGTTGAAATTATTGAGCAATATTCAAAAATTATGATAAGAAACTACTAAATAATCCATGGTGTTTTGAATACTTACAGGCTGCCTTGGAGCCTCAAGAACTACCACAGATAATTCCTCATGAATACCATTTTTCTAGCAAGCAAATAAATTGATACAGTCAACGATTAATGTTCAAATTGAATATGTTGAAAATAGGCCATGTCAATCGACCAGCCAACGACACTGATGGATTTTTAGATTAGAAAAATAAGTATGTTTGCTTCAAATATTTTACTTAGAGACAATTGTTAACATCTTCCTGGTATTTCAATTACACAAATTTCTGCAGTTATTTTCTTCAAATTGAAACAATCCTCCCTGAATGGAGGAGACATTTAAAGTTTGAGATATAAAAGAAACATAAGAATCAAGAAGCTATGTTCAATTTTCTAAGGAACCACCAGACTGATTCCCAGGGTGGTTGTACCAGCTTGCAATTCCAATAGCAGTGGAGGAGTGTTCCTCTATCTCCACATCCTGGCCATCATCTGCAGTCACCTGAGTTTTTTATCTTAGCCATTCTGACTGGTGTGATGTAGAATCTCAGGGTTGTTTTGTTTTGAATTTCCCTGATGACTAAGGATGTTGAACATTTCTTTAGGTGTTTCTTGGCCATTCGTGCTTCACCAGTTGAGAATTCTCTGTTTATCTCTGTTTCTCACTTTTTAAAAAATTTAATTAATTWATTTATTTTTAATTTATTAACATTTCAAGTGTTATCCCCTTACCAGGTTCCCCCCCCCACTCCTGGAAACCTCCTATCCTATCCTCCCTCCCTCTGCTTCTATGAGGGTGTGCCCCCCCACCTACTCCTGCCTCCCCGCCATCCATTCCCCTATACTGGGGCATCTATTGAATATTTATAAGATCATGGATCTCTCCTCCCATTGATGCCTGACAAGGCCTTCCTCTGCTACATATGCAGCCAGAGCCATGCTTACTCCTTGGTTGGTGGCTTAGTCCCAGAGAGCTCTGGGGTATCTGGTTGGTTGATATTGCTGTCCTTCCTGTGGGGTTGCAAACCACTTTAGATGCTTTAGTCCCTTTCTCTAACTCCTCCATTGTGTCCCCCACACTCAGTGCAATGGTTGGCTGCAAGCATCCAACTCTATTTGTAAGGCTCTGTAAGGGCCTCTCGGGATAGAGTTATTTGGTTCTTTGGAGTCTGACTTCTTGAGTTCTTTGTATATAATGGATATTAGCCCTCTATCAGATGTAGCATTGGTAAAGATCATTTCCCAATCTGTTGGATGCAGTTTTGTCCTTTTGACAGTGTTCTTTGCCTTACAGAAGCTTAGCAATTTTGAGGTCCCATTTGTCTATTGTTGATCTTAAAGCATAAACAACTGGTGTTCCAGAAATTTTCACCACTTTCTCTTCTATTAGATTCAGTGTATCTGGTTTTATGAGGAGGTTCTTGATCCACTTGTAATTGAGCTTTGTACAAGGAGATAAGAATGAATCAATTTGTATTCTTTTACATGTTGACCACCAGTTGAACCAACATCATTTGTTGAAAATACTGTCTTTTATCCACTGGATGGTTTTAATTTCTTTTCAAACATCAAGTGACTGTAGGTGTGTGTGGGTTCATTTATGGGTCTTCAATTCTATTCTTTTGATCTACCTGCCTGTCAATGAACCAATACCATGCAGTTTATATCACTGTTGCTCTGTAGTATACCTTGAGGTTAGGGATAGTGATTCCTCCAGATTTTTTTTTTTTATTTTTGAGAATAGCACCCACATATATCACTCCTAGGCATATAACCAGAAGATGTTCCAACATGTAAGAAGGACTCATGCTCCAGAATGTTCATAGCAGCATTGTTTATAATAACCACAAGTGGTAACAACCAAGATATCCTTAAATAGAAGAATGGATACAGAAAATGTGGTACATTTACACAATGAAATATTGCTCAGCTATTAAAAACAATGACTTCATGAAATTCTCAGGCAAATGGATGGGTCTAGAAAATATTATCTTAAGTGAGGTAACTCAGTCACAAAAGACCACACAAGGTATGTACCCACTGATAAGTGGTTATTAGGTAAGGGGCACAGAATACCCATGATGCAACTCAAAGATCACTTGAAGCTCAAGAGGAAGGAAGAACAAAAATTAGATTCTTCAGTCCTACTTAGAAGGGAGAGCAAATAATCAAAGGAAGTAGAGGATGGGAGGGACTTGGGAGGAAGAGAAGAGGGAGAGGGAAAAAGAGGGGAACAATCAGGTATAGGAGAAGTTGGAGGAGATGTACAGAGGGTCAGGAAATTGAAAAAGGTGTGCAGCAATGGGGGATGGAGAACTGGGTGTAGCAACCAGAAAGTCCCAGATGCCAGGAAAGTAAGACCCAGAACCCCATGGGGATGACATTAGCTGAAATACGCTACAAAGGGGAGGGAGAATCTGTCTGTGACCATATCCAGAGGTTAGGCATGGCCCACCAGCTGAAGGATGGGGCTACCCTCCCATCTCCAAATTATTAACCCAAAATTGTTCCTGTCTAAAGGAAATACAGATACAAATAGTGGAGCACAAACAAAAGTAAAGGCCATCCAGAGACTGCCCCAACTGGGGATATATTCCATATGCAGAAACCTAATATAGACATTATTTTGGATGCCAAGAAGTACTTGCTGAAAGGATCCTGATATAGCTGTCTTTTAAGATGTTCTGCCAGATCCTGAACAATACAGATTCAGAGGATCACAGCCAACCATTTGATTGAGCAGAAGGACCCCAATGGAGGAGTTAGGGGAAGGACTGAAGAAGCTAAATGGGCCTTATTTGGCATCAATGGGATGGGGAGGCTCTTGGTCCTGTGAAGGCTTGATGGCCCAGTATAGAGGAATGCTAGGGTGGTAAGGTATGAATGGGTAGGTGGGTAGGTGAACACCTTCAGAGAAGCAGGTTAAGGGGGGATGAGATAGAGGGTTTGCAGAGGGAATTTGAAATGTAAATAAATAAAATTTTAATGAAAGAATCAAGAAGCTAAGAAAGAACCACGAGATGATAAATGCAGTGAACAATTGCTTACAGAGGAGGATATATAGTCAGGAGCCATAATGGGACAAGCTAATATACTAGCAGATGATCATCCTGAAATGCCTGTCTTGGATTATTATATAACTAGCAGATGATCATCCTGAAATGCCTGTCTCAGATTATTATTTAATCTGCGACAGGTGATCCCCCATTCAGCAAGGCTGTGAGGGACTAATTTTAGGAAAGATTCCTGCTATTTATATGCTTTTCCTGTTATTATTATTATACATTTATAATAATCAATAGTAATAGCACACCCCTTTGGAGCAGATCTCTGCAGATCCACAAAGATATACTGTCTTATAGTGATGTTATGTAGACAAATAGATGACATAAGTTTTAATGATGATCCTATAAGAATTCCTAAAATTTTATTTATGATTATTAAGCTCCTTTTAATAGGATGGCTACTAGGTCCTTTTCTATAGCCAAACTACAATGAGAACTCTGCCAGTCTCCCAAGTGTCACAAGTTAATTGCTCTTAGATGGCAACCAGACTTTCTTCTACTCAGAGCACATTCCAAGAGGTTGTAAAACAATTAACGGGTCATAAAAAGGGAACTAGGATTTATTATAGGCGTTAGGACAGAAGATAAAATATTGACTGGGTTTATCTATACAAAACTTCACTTATAACTTAGTTATGGTTTTAAACTTTCTGTGAACCTGTAGAGAAGACAAATGATAGCTAGATAATTACTCCTAATTGATATGCATGTAAACATTCTCTGTTGTAAACTTCTATTTCAATTTATGACTTGGTATTTTGTGTGAACTTGTGATGAACTTCATAATATGTGATGATGTATTTTGAAGGATGTTTAAGGGGCTAGGACAAAGGGAAGCCAGGCCAGAAGAACTGAGTGAGAGGAACAGAGCTGAGAGAAGAACTGAACTGAGGAGAAGTTATTATTTAGAAGAGAACAAGATTAGAAGGAGAATGCAGAGTGGAATAGCTTAAAAACTATAGGTAACATAAAATAACTAAGAGAATAACAATGTTCAGGAGGCAGAGGGAAAGAGGAAAAAAGATGTCGCAGAGAGCAGAAGGAGCAGGCAGGCTTCTCCTTACCATGGAACAGGACAGGCCCCATGATAAGGACAAGGCAGGGTTAGTCTTAGTAAGAGAAACAAAATCTTTTTCTTACAAATATGGATTTAATTCATTTAGCATTGAAAGGGTGGAAGCTTTTTCTTTCTTGGTGCAATAAATATTGTAGTCCATCTTTCATCCAGAATGAGTGAGTTCTTTCTGCACAGGTGCTTGGTCTTTTCCTCCATATGCATATGTAACTATGGATATGTGTGTAAATATGTAGTTGTGAGAGTGTATGAATGTGTGTATGTAAGTATGGAATTGTGAGAATGCATGCTAGCTGGGCCCAGCTGACTGTGTAAAAAATGTATGAAGGTGTATATATGAATTTATGTGAGATTATGCATATTCACTTATGTAGAAGTTTTTCTTTCTGCAAGTGTTATTCTCTTCTCCTGGCTCAACAGAAGTTGATTGCTCCTAACTTCCCCCTAGACTGACAAGCAAGAGGCATCTGGACAATAGGGAAAAGTCTCTAGCAACTAATCCTTTACTTAATCTCCTGCTGTTTTAGGATGAGGTGTTAAATGCCTGAGACTGCAGTCTCTGGCTTCAGAGGAACACAGAAGACAGGCCAGCTATGTTAGCCTAGTAACTTATATTTAGATAAGTAAACCTTTTATTATACAGCAATCCTAAATTTTCCTCAAGACAAAGTCTTGCTACACTCCTCCCCCCTTCATTGCCTCATGAAGAACCAAGAAGAAACACCTCTGCTGGGGCTGGCTCCCAGCAATATACTTTAATGACTGGAAGTTTGACAGGAATCAGCAGGGTGGTCTATTACAGTGATTCCACCATGCTTCTGTACTTTGCATTTCATCCATGTTCTTTAAGCAACCCCAATACATCTATGTGTTCATCAATCTAGTATTAGACTGAACAATATCTGGTGTTTATCATCAATTCTCTATATAGAGTTAACAGCCTTATTCATGTTTCCTAGAACATTTCAAACAATAGTTTCATAAATATATAAAGTTATTTTATGATCCTTAAAGATAATCATCTCACTGGTTTTGCTGGAACAATATCACAAAACAAGAGGAAGCTCATCTTTCATTTTTAACTTTTATTCTTGTCTCCCACATTATGTGCAACTGATCAAAATTTCTCCTCCCTCCACTCCTACCTGTCTCTCCCTCAACTTCCTCTCTATTCCAGATCAAAATCTTCTATTTCATAAAACATACACACACACACACACACATACACACACAATATGCACACACAGAGGAGAGAGAGAATGAGAGAGAGAGAGAGAGAGAGAGAGAGAGAGAGAGAGAGAGAGCTCCCAGTGATATCCATAGAACATGTCCTTGACCTGACAAGATTAACAAGATACAGTAAGATTAGGTGCAAATATCCTCATATCATGAATGGGTATGACAACCCAATAGGAAAAAAAAAAACAAAACATGTCCTATGTACAGGCAAGAATGTCAGAAACTCCCCTACTCCCATTGTTGAGAGTCCCACAAGAATGCCAAACTCCACAACTCAACTATAAGGAATATACAAAGGACTTAGCTCAGATCTTTCGAGTGTCTGTGCTTGGAGATTCAGTCTGTGTACCCCTATGACCCCTGCATAATTGATTCTGTGCTCCTTTTTCTAGTGGTGTCCTTGACCACTTTGTATTGTACAATACTTCCTCTCCCTCTTTTGTTTGTTTCTCCTGACTTTGCCTAGTGCATGAATGAGTGTCTATGTATCTCCTCCCATGCTGTATGATGGCCCTTGGATGAAAATTGGGCTATGTATGAGTATGACAGAATATCATCATGAATCATGTCATTGACTTTTCTCTTTATTTCTTTTTCTTTTCAGTTTTCTTTTTATTTATTTATTTATTTATGTATTATTTATGTGTACATTTGTTTATTTATTTGTTTATTTATTTTGCATTCATAGGCTTCTGCTGGAGGCATGGACCATAACTTGGATCAACAGTTATAGGTTGTCAGCTACAAGTTCTGTATCACCATTGCCCCAGCTTTTCTTGCAGGCAAGACAGATTGTAGGTCAAAAGTTTCATGGGTTGGTTTATCTCTCAGTCCCACTGCTGGAAGCCTTGACTGCTATAGAAGATGGCTATTTTAGGCTCTGTATTCCCCCATTATTAGGAGACTTTATTATGGTCAATTTTGTGGATTCCAGGGAGGAAAATCATCCTTAAAAATTATATACTCAGTATATGTTAGGAATACTGAGAGCACTTACCATAATTATAAAGAAGAGTTTAATAACCTTGGGTTGACTATTAAAATCACTGGGTAATTATAAAATTTACCAATGAGTAGGGTGATTTTAATAATATTTATTGAAATAAAATAGAAATGTGACAAGAGGACTACAGAGACATCCCAGAGGGTAAAGTGCTATTAACCAAAGAATTAATACCTATCTATGAATTTCATAACTCATGTAAAATCAGTGCTAGCTATGTGTTTGTACAGCAAAGTAGAAAGTGGGAACAGAACAACCTCTAGAAACTGACCAGGCTATCTTGTATACACAGCAGCACATAAACCTCTGTCTTATTCAAGACGAAGGTAGAAATTATCTTCTGACTTTTGTGCCTGCATATATGTAACCTTTTAGGGTTCTACTTTTGAGGTTCTATCTTTTGGATTTACGAATGCTTCCTGGCACAAAATTTGGTACATGGGCCAGGAATTCCTGGGCCACCAGGACCCAACTCAGGTCTCAATATGAGTAATGTCTGTCTGAGTCTCTGAGTCTGTCCATGTGTTTATGGTAATTTCTATCTGTGCCTGTCTGTGTGCCTGTCCGGTGCCACAAAAATTCTCTTCTGAATAATTCTTCAATGTGGTTCTGAAGAGGCCTAAACATCTACATACTATGACAAGAAATAACTAAAGCAAATGTGAAATTCTGCTGCAGCACTCTGGAAGGTCATAGCCTTGGGGAATTGGAAGACATTCCAGAGCTCATTGGGGAAGGAGTTTCCCTGGGGTTAATTTCTGGGAAGAATGGAGAATTGGAATCACACTACATGACTTTCTGTGTATTATCTCCTCTGGCTAGATTTTACCACCCACATGTTACTGTCTGTTCTGTGTGTGATACTTTGGTTCACCTCCCCTTATTATCCCCTACCTATAGGCAGAGGTTATTGCAGAAGCAGATGGTCATCACCGATTATTAGATGATCTCAAGGGTATCCAATGCGTACAGAAACATATTTGGCCTAGACTTCATCTCTCTATGAAACAGGTCCAGAACCCCACCCATTCAGGCCCTAGTAAAAAGACACCACCGGGGTCACTAGAGCTTTGGTTAAAAGGCCCCTCTATCATCCTTCTAACCATGCCTATTGTCTTGGATCCACCACATATGTTCTAATTACAGACTCCTTTGCAGTTGAGCACAACCTGGACCAGTAGAGACAAAAGGAATAGGCTATCAAGCACCCTTCCAAGCCTCTGAAGATCAAGTTACAGGAATCCTGATGAGTCTCTTTGCTATATACACTACAAAATCCAACCCCCACCAGCCTGGTAATCCTACATGAGCTCTCATCAATATAGCCACAGGGAAGATTTTCAACTCCCCTTCCCGGTTATTCTCCTGCATACCTGCTTCCCTGATCTCCATGTCAACCTCTGTGATCTTGTGGGTAAAGAATGAGACAGCCCCATCTCCCACCCCCAGAACAATGTTGTTTCAATGTTGTATGCCTGCCAGCTTATGACTGCAACACACGTTTTGTGTTAAGGGAGATTAAACATCAAGCTTTTTACATTATCTTGATAGCAATGACCAATAGAACAAATATGGAAGCTCTGAGATCTTCTTTGCAGCCCGCAGATACAAATCCACTAGATGGATAAGGACCTCATGACCATGGCTAGGCTCAATACCTGGGGCTGTGGGGAACAATACAATCCTCTTATTACTAGAATCACAGATGATGACAGAAAAGCTAGCTAGAGGTAGGACTTGGGAACTGAGACATTATGTTACTGATAAAGATACTAGTGTCCTGTTCACCATCTTACTCCATGTTCAGTCATACCTAATTGCTTTCAGCCCCAAAGTCCTACTGGATAAACTTCTGCCTTCACCACCTCTGTGGGCTTGAATGCTAATCCAACCCCAGGACTCACACCTATCTTCCCCTAATAAGGCCCTACCCAAACCACCATGAAATGCAGAGACTGAGTAATGATAGCCCTGACCACCTCTGGAATATGATGGTCCAATCTTTTCAGGTCATCAGTGCCTCCAGACCTGACTTAACTGAATCATGCTGCCTGTGCTACTAGATAAGGCCACTTTACTTTGAAAACATATCTCTGATTGGAAACATTACTGAAAGTGAGAACCCCAATGAGTACAGATTGACAATAATATGAGACTAGGCTGACCTTACAGGCCATAGAAAGTCAGGGCACCTGTATAGAGATAGTCTCTGGGGCCAATAGCCATTTTTGTATCTGGACCTACAAGATAAATCTAGCTAATGATAAATACTTTCTACTAATCACCAATGCATGGTGGGCATGCACTGTACAGAAATATTACATCAGGACAGAGAATTCTGTATACTTGATCAATTGTTACCCAGGGGCATCTATAACACACACACACACACACACACACACACACACACACACACACACACAAAAACAAGTTCCAGATGTCCTAGATGGAACCTCGGGTTTAGTCCCTGCAAGAACCAAGTGAGAACCAATTTTGGCTATGACTCTTGGTGTTACAAAAGGAACATTACGATAGTAAAAAAGAGGCCATAGATATTTATATGAGGAGATTTTTTTTTAAAAGAAATTCTCTCCTCTCCATGATTCTCAGGGGTCCCTGATAGAAGTACTGTTCCAAAATAGGAGGGGCCTGGATCTCCTATTTGTGCAACAAGAAGGGCTATGTGCAGTCGTCAAAGAAGAATTCTGCTTTTATGTTGACCATTCTGGAGTGGTCAAAGAGGCATGACCAAAGTTAGAGAGGCCCTGGCCAAGAGAAAAAAAAATAACGAAAGCAAACAACAACAACAACAAAACCACAAGGCTAGTTCAAATCATGGTTCAAATGCTCCCCATGGCTGACCACCCTGATATCTACCCTGGTGAGCCCCTTGCTCATTTTACTTCTGTTCTTTATCTTTGGCCCCAAGAATCTAAACAAATTAGTTCATTTCATAAAAAAATTGACTTAAGGCTATTCAACTTATGTTACAAAGTCACTACCAGTCCCTCCATAATGAAGTCTATACAGTCTAAGGAAGTCCCATTATTGGACCTTCTAGTTACCAGAGAAAGAGGGTAGTGAGAAGCCAAACCTACTTCATCTTGAAACCAGCCTTCATATTAAGGGGGGAGGGAGCCTGATAACTTGACCTGCAGCTAAATCCACTTATCAGGAAGAACTCCACAGCTTGTTCTTGGTCAGTTACTCTCTAGCTACTTCCTAGCTATGAAAGATTAGTCTGATTGTCTCAGATGTACTTTCAGGCCATTTGTGATTATATAGAGTCTTGCTTCAGAGCACCCACCCCTTGGATTTGAATAATCACTAAATTAGATGGTTGCCAGAATAGATATACCCTCATTTTTTTCCATTTTCTATAAAACCTCATCTTGATGAAAGTTTGGGAAGCTTCATCAATTGTGTTATGGGCTGGCAGTGAATAAGCCCAAACTCAAGTTTGTAATAAAGAGACCTTAATGTTAATTCCACTGGAGTCAACTCCTTAGTAGTCTTTTGGTTCTTGGGATTTGTAAATGCTTCCAGGCATAACAATTGTAGATCCTGTATTTATGGATGTAGAGAAACTATCAAAGATAGTTCATGTGTGAACTGAACTCACTGTCAATTCCTTTCCATTTTTAAACAGTGTGATAATAGCAAAGACCAAAGACCTTTTCAACAGCAATTCCCAGTCCATTCCATTGTGTGTTTGCCTCAAACATATGTATGCTCAGGTTAATAAGTTGAATAAACTGTATAGAACTTGACTAACATTTTGATTATGTTTAATATTAGAATTGGAATTTATATAACCATAAAAATTAACCAGAAATAAAGTATATAACAATTTTATAACTCTCAGTATTCTAGAAGTTAGCAAGTGAGAAATGTAGAGAAATTTTGATCCAGCAACATGGCTGATCTGACAAGAGATCACATCCTAAGAGCTAGATCAGTGTGATGCAATTGGAATACAGACACACCCTTAATTCACAACTTTAATTCCAAATAATGTAGGTAATTGTAGTTTATAAAAGGAAGCAGACTTATTTAAAAGGGACTTCTAATTGGAAGAAAGTTAAGTGAGTGGAATTCAGTCAATTCTGTCCAGTCAGTTGAGTTCAGTGCAATGGAATTGAGTCAGTCACCTAGTTGTCAGTGCACTAAGTGCAGTAGAGTAGAGTTTGTTCAAGAGTTCATGCAGTTCAGTTCAGGTCAGTGAATGTAGGTAAAGCCAGAGAATAAGAAAGAGTAAGAAGAGTAGAACAAATTGACAAAGTTAATTTGAGGCAAAGCAGAACAATGCAGTAAGAAGCTGAGAAAAGTCAGATTGAGTCAGTCAGCTTGGAGAGTAGTTTGAGCCAAAAAAGCTGAGTTGAATAAAGCAGCCAGAGTTGAGAAGGAACCAGAAAGGGTAAGATTACTCAGCAGTAAGCCTCTAAGATGAGAATTACACCTGCTGAATAAAAGTTGCTTTTACAGGGAAAGAAAAAAACTACAAATGCATCACATAAACATTTTAAGTTTATTGTGTATGGAAAAGACTGAAATGAGAAAAGGGAAAAATAGGTAAAACAGAATGAATGGGATTTCACTAAGAAAAGAAGGTAAGGAATAAAAAAATTAATGAAATATCAGGATTCAAAGCATGTGTAATACATCACAGAATACAAGGATAGTGTGAGCACAAGCTAAGAGGGGTTGAGGAATGGTCTATCTACACTGAAATTTTATCACTAGTCAATTGTCAGATTTAAAGTTGTTCTGGGTATATAAAATATACTACCAAGAATTTTATATGATTACTCTAAGATAATAATGGGAATGAATGGTTAGACATAACATAGGAGCAGATGTACAGATCTACTACCATGATTATCACCATAAGAATCATGCTTTTCCTCTGTTAGTGTAAGATTTATGACCTAATTTGTCATGCTGAGGACAAAACCCATAGCTTTATACATGCTAGTCAAACACTCTCTCCAGCTCTTGATTGATTTAGATATGCCCATTTTATTTTTATTAATATAGTTGTTCCAGTAAAAGAGAATAGAATGTTGTGGTAGATTTACGCATTCATTGCATAGAAAATGGAGACCTAAAAAGGAGGTGTCATAGAGATGGCAAGGCTAGGAGAATTTAAATAATTTACTCAAATTTCATGATGATCTCAAAGAATGGAAATGATTGAAAAATGACTTTGTTTGTTGAAACTGAGAAGTTATGAAAGGATGAATAGAAATATATTGATATCCAATCACAGGGAATAAAATGTAGGATCAGTGTCCTGCCAACAGTGTAATCAAAAGCTTAGAGATTGCTCTAAATTGTGACAAATGAAATATGTACCAGTGGGAAATAGGGAAGGCAACAAATGATGAGATATAAGTTCATGATACCTGTCAGCGAGGTTGTAGAAGAAAAGTATCTGGAGTCATCCTGTCAAAGAAAAGCACAGTACATGAAGAAAATCTGTAATCTTTAAACTTTAGAACTTACTTTCTGGAAAGGACATTCATGCTTTGAAAGGTCTTAGCAACATGAAAACTGCACTGTGACACTTAGAAGGGGAGTGGGCATCAAGATATTTTGGTGTTTTGCATTCTATTTCATAGAGTGGGAAATAAGAGTTATTTGCAAATTCTAAAATATTCCATGTTTTTTTAAATAATTATATATGTTTGGTTATGTTCCTATCTTCTTTAGTGTTACAATGTCAGAGTTTATTGGATGTAAAATCAGTGCAGCAAATTCTCAAAAATTGCTGTATGGAACTTTGTAGAAAATATTGGTGCAAGTTGATCATATACCGTATTAGAGGTATGACTTGGGAAAAGGCTTCCTCTTTCATGCTTTGTGCTTTATTTTCTTTTACTTATTGATTTCTAAACATTTAACAAAGAAGTGAAAAATCAGAGCTCATGCTACAATGAAAAATAAAACCCACAATTTATGTTAGACACTGAGGTTATTACCAAGCTTAGGTATAATGATTGTGATATATCATGTAGATTATGAGAGTCTACAAATATTGTTAACTTGTAATTTCAAAGAATAACCTGAGGCATTTCAAGATCATAGATGAATTAGACCAGATACTGAAAAATATATTTAGTAAAGGATGCTCATACCATATAAGGTAATATTATTTTAATAATTTCTTCCATTTCCTGTTACTTTCAGTCTGGAAAATGAATATTATATATGAATATTTACCTAGATCACTTGTGTTGTTGTTAGAGATGTTTAAACGATAAGATAATGATATATTGCAGCAATATACAACTCTCCTTTTATTACTTCTAGCTACTCTGGTGGTAGTTCATCAGGGAAAATGCTTGCTTCATAAAAAGAAGTATTTAAGAACATAGGAACTCTTAAAAAACTTACTAAAGGTTCCAATAAATCCTAGAAAATGTTAGTCAAAGACAAAAGAAGTGTTTTAATTACTGTATTCCAGGATTTCAAATGTCTTTACACAGAAGATATTGGCCAGCTGTTCCTTATCTCCATAGAGAAGGGGAAAACAGACGTAGGCAGTGATGGCAGCAATAAACTGAGCAGTAAGGGGGCCAACTGAAAGCAAGAAGGAAAGCGTTTTAGGTTGTGTTAAAAAATCTTTCCCAGAACTCATTTAACCTGGATGGATACTTGTGTGCCTGGAACCGTGAGGCTGAAGCCCAGGAAAATTTTAAGGATGTACTTCCCTGTTATTTATGTTCAGTAGGTGGTTTTAAAACGTGTGATGTATTTCAACCATATGGAAATTAATTTGTGCAAGACATCTCATAAGCCCTGAGATTTATTTTGGGACCATGATACTTTCTGCTTTTGGACAGTTGGAAATTTAAATATTTTAAAAGACTTGCATATTAACAATTTCAAAATTGTTATGATTTATATTAAAATTTAAATTGGTATTAAATAAATAAGAACATATAAGAAGCTAGTGTTAATATTTGTCATAACTTGATATAGTGAAAAAACAACCGTGGGATTCATTGTTTTTGAATGCAAAAATGTAAGCAATTACACACACACACACACATATGTAAAATTTCATGCCCTTTGGGAGAAAACTTTATACTTATTTATGTTTATATGTAATTTAGGTAAGATTTAATAGGTTCTTAAGCAGAAAAACAAAAAGTTATGCTGTGGAGGTAACAGTAAAGCCTTTATGAAAATAGATGCAAATATGGAGGCAAAATGGTCAAATTAAAGAACAAAAGGGTAAAAGTAAATAATAAATGAAAAAACTAAATAGCAACAAAAATCATTATAATAATCAAACTTATTTTTTAAAGTTTCCTTTCCAGGAGTCTTTGTGCATTTAATGTACCAACCAATGTGCCAACCAACCAATGTGCCAACATAAAAATATCTGATGTTAGGTTACTGTGCTAGATCTTTAAGTTTACAGAACCAATAATTACTATTAG
Organism: Apodemus speciosus; assembly: GCA_002335545.1. Lineage (NCBI taxonomy): Eukaryota > Metazoa > Chordata > Mammalia > Rodentia > Muridae > Apodemus > Apodemus speciosus. The sequence goes on from BDUI01000125.1 coordinate 166,548, forward strand.
TAAGAGAGGATTAGTGTCACAGAGCCTAGTACAAGGATAAAATGGTTAAGCAATGCAAAATACTTAGACTAGCTCAGGACCAGTGAATCATGGAAGAAATGCAGTTGTAACAAATATCAATATAGTTGCATGCTTACCATAATATATTGTTAATGTGTCTTTATTTTAATTTGTGTGCATGTATATATATATGCATATATATATATATATATATATATATATATATATATATATATATATGGAGGGAGAGATTTTATGTGTATGTACTCAAGTGTGTGCACATGCATGTAAAAACCAGAGGTTAACTTTGACTTTGTATGTATCGCTATTATGCTCTACCTTATTTCATGAGACGGGGGTCTCCCACTCAACTTTGAACTAACAAACTGGCAGGACTGGATAAGGAAATTCAAAGATCGTTTTGCACCCACAGCCTTGGCCTGCCACGCCAGACTTAGGATGACAAGCATACAAAAATGACACCTTACGATTTACAAGGATGCTGTCTATCAAATCCAGGTCCACAGAAATTTTACTAGATGAGCAATATTTTCTGCTCCTGTACAACATATTGTTTACAGCACAGTAAGAAAATATTTTATTGATTATTAAGTAATATTTGGATCATTTTTAAATATTGCTGGTTTTGAAGTAAATATCACAATAAAAGTGATCACAATGCACCTTGCATATAGAGGAATGGATATTTCATTATTTGGTAAAGTTATGCTATGACTAGGACATTATTAATGTAAACCAAAATGTAAAAATATTTCACAGGTTTAAGTTATGTTCTAGAGTACTACAAGATGATAAGTGAGTTTCACAAATTTTGTGTTTCTGGGTGATACATGTTTATTTATAATGTATTAAAATCTTTTCAAGATGCAATAGCATCACATTCAGTGAAATGAGGCATCTAGCTGAATGCTAAGACATTTCATTGTAGACAGCTAAGTGGTACACATAATCATAGTGGCTAGCAGGATGATGCATAATGATCTTGAGCTTCAGCCACAGCCTGAGCTGCATAGCAAAACCTCTGTCTTATAAAGACATGTAAGCAGAACAAACAACAATGAGAGTATTTGTTCTTTTTTTTAATAAAACAAAAGGACAAACATTCAGGGACTGTTAAATTAAAGACTACTATAAAAAATGTGACTGATAAAATCCAGGTTATAAGAGACTGAGGCAACAACCAAATGAAGGATAACATCATAGACATTTCTACTTTTGGTCCCCGTACAAAGAAGTGCATTACTAATGCCTAAAGTGATATTATTATGAATCGCATCTTAGCCATCCTAAAATACAGAAGCACAAAATTGAGGGGGAAATTAAAATTAGAATTTATATTTAATAGAAATTCCTTGCTTATAAATATCTTTTATTTTATTTTAAAATTCATAATTTTAATATGTGTGTTGCCAGAATGTATGTGTGTAAACTGCATACCTGGTGTTTCCCAAAACTAGAAAGAGGCACTGGATTTGGTGAAATAATAGTTACCAAACTTTGGGATCCACCCAGTATAGTGAACTATGACCTGTGACTTTTTGACCTGTGGTACTAGGCATCCAATCTGGAAACAAAGGCAGTGATCTGTTGAGCTATCTATATACCATTCCCTGCTAACTTTTACCGGGCATTGGGCTTTTCCTCAGATATTTCCTTCAAATTTGGCACAGGGATATCTAACAATGGAGTGGCCATAGGTATTACCAGAATCAAAAAGTTTGCATAAGGATTGTGGTAGCTCTGTCTACCTCTTATTTTCTGTGTAAACACCATCCTGTTGCTCCCTGCAGTATATGGATAATGATCCAATAACTTCAACCAATGAATAGCTTTATCACAAATTAGATTCCTTGTAGCATGGTCTTCTTTCATTGAAGAAATCTCTACATTTTTTTCCATGAGATGTATTTTCCACGTTATTTTTGATCTATCAAATACCAGATACTATTTTCTTCTAGCATCTGCACACTGTGCTTTTCCTCTTCCTATGCAATTATTTGCATCGACTAATTTTAAGTCATGTTTAGTCACAATTGAAAATTGCTCATTTTATTTTGTAGTTTATCTCTTCCTACTACATTTTTTTTATTTATTTATTGTTTGTTTGTTTGAATACATATGACAGAACGTGCATATGTATGTATGCATTTAGGCATTGTGTGTGCATGCCATGTGTGTATGCATGTGTGTGTGCATGTATATATGGGTGTGCACGTGTGTGAGAGAATGTGTGTATGTGTGCGCATATGTGTGTATGTGTGTACATGTGTGCATGTCCGCTTGTGTGTTTGTGTGTGCACATGTGTGTGTATGTGTATGTACATGTGTGTATATTTGTGTGCACACGAGTGAGTGTATATTTGTGTGGCCATATGTGTGTATGTGTGTGGACACATGTGTGTATATGTGTGTGCACATGTATGTGTATGTATGTGTATATATTGTGTGTGTTTGTGAGTGTGTGTGTTTGTGTGTACATGACTGCCATGGCAAACATGTGTATTGGCAGGAATCTTGCTAGATTTGGTTATTTCTTCTCACCATGTGAAATTACTGATTCCACTCGGCTCTCCAAACAAGCACCTTTAAAAACTGAGATATTCCTGACATTGGGTGACAGATGTTAATATAGAATTGTATTTAAAACGTGGAACAGAACAATATTTCTCATGAGAAAAAATTTCCTGACTTACTCTCCTCTTCACATTTGCCTTCAAACCACTAGTTGATTTGAAATTGCTACTGTAAATGTAGCTCTTATTTAAGATAGTATATTAGCAATACCTCATGACATGATCTCGAGAGAAACAATTAATTTTTTATAAAGATTGATATGAATACAAATCTGAGTAACTCATTCCAAGTAATGTCTAAAATTTGCCTTTATGAAATGAAAAGATACAGTGTTAAAGTAAGTTTGAGACAGAAATAGACTTTAATTTGGCACATTGAGAAAAAAATAAATAGATATAAGCCTCAGTTTTCAATCTGTTTTTGGCTTAGAACTAATATTTTCTGTGTCATTAATTTTATAAATATAAGTTTACAAAATTTTATATTTATGAAATAGAATACAAAGATTTAAACATTTTCCATTGTTCCCAGCAGGCACAAGCTTCCTTGCTGGGATAGTGTCTCAGGATGAAAATGTCTGTTGAGGTCCTTCAGCCCATGGAACTAGAAATACAACACAAAATAGATGGGCAACCTTTGCTTGCCCTGCCTGCAGCATCTCCTCTGGCCATTTCAGACCTGGCACTGATGGGTTTCTGAGGGAATGACATTCATCTGCCCTTGGGCAGAAACAGATCCTCCAGTCAGAATTGTAAAAGCTCAAAGCTTTTGTGTTTAAGATCTCAAATATTTTCTTTAAAGTCACAGTTTAAAAGTTTTCCTCTTCCCCAAACTATTAATATGAAAATAGAGACAACTCGCCTTTAATCTATACTTCATGATTCCACATGAAAGACATTTTTAATCTTGACTATATTAATTCTCTAGACGTAACCGATTTGAAAGTGAACATACTCAAGGCTCAATACAAAATACATTCCTTTACTTTGACTCCTACTTATTACAACTTTTATTTAAGGTCAATGAAAGTGTCATATACTTGTAATAATATCCAATTCTCAAATAGCATATGATACAATGTGAATGTATTTGAGGGATTTTCCTCAGCATCCATGACAATTTTACATGTTCTACCAAGAAATGTCTGTTAATTTAGCTTTTAATTCCTCTGTTTTCATAAAAGAAGAATTAATGTATTTGCATACACCTAATAAGAAGGAAGAACAAAGTGTGGATGCTTCAGTCTTTCTTAGAAGGGGGAACAAACTACTCAGAGGAGGTAGAGGGTGGGAGGAACTTGGGAGGAAAGAAGGAGATGGAAGGTGAAAAGGGGACAGGTTCAGGTATGGAAGGAGACAAGGATGATATACCAAGGATCAGGAAATTGAACAGAGGCATGTAGCAACAGAGGATGGGGAACTAGAGGTAGTTACCAGAAAGAACCATATGCTAAGAGATCAAAAGTTTCCCAGGACCCAACAGGGAATATTTAGCTGAAATTCCCAACGAATGGGAGGGAGATCAAGAAGACACCATATCCAGAATTCAGGCAAGGCTTCTGGTTGGGGAATGAGGACACCCACTCATATCCAAATTTTTAACTCAGATGGGCTCCTATCTAAAGGAAATGTGAGGACAAAGTATGGAGCAGAGACTAAAGCAAAGGCCATCGAGAGACTGCCCCACCTGGGGATCCATCCCATATACTGTCACCAAACCCATACACTGTTGCTGATGCCAAGAAGTGCTTGATGACAGAATCCTGAAATAGTTGTCTCGTGAGAGGCTCTGACAGAGCCTGACAAATACAGATGTGGATTCTCACAGCTAACCATTGGACTGATCATGAGAAGCCTAGTGGAAGTGTTATGGAAATGACTGAAGGAGCTGGTGGAGTTTGCAACCCCATAGGAAGAACAATAATATCAACCAATGAGAATCCCCAGAGCTCCCATGGATTAAACCACCAACCAAAGAGTCACGGAGGGACCTATGACCCCAGCTGCATATGTAGCAGAGTTCTGTTCTGAACAGATGCCTGTTCTGGCATCAGTGGGATGGAAGCCCTTGGTCCTCTGAAGGCTTGATGCCCCAGTGTAGGGGAATTCCAGGGGAGTGAGATGGGAATAGGTGGGCAGATGGGGAAGCACCTCATAGAAGCAGGGGGATGGGGATGGGATAGGGTATTTGAGGGGAAATGAGGGAAAAAAAGGAAATTATGTGAAACTTAAATAAAGTTACTTGCTGATTTTTTAGGAGTTTGGAAAGGGACAAATAATATGTATTATTATTTAATTGTTGAAATATGCTTCATCATCACTTTTACAGAGGTTACTAGATTTTAAAATTCAAAACAAAATAGTATACAGCTAACACATCTCCCCTATGGAAATAAACTAACATGTTCAATATTTTCACAAAATTCTTGCTTATAATGCTCTTTTAGAAAAATATAATAATCATGATGATAGAATTGCAGGAATTTATACTACCTTCATAGTATATACTAATGAGCATATAGTTAAAGGTGGTATGCCTGCCTACCACTGCTTGAATCCCACATGAAAAATCAGGTGTCTTCTCATTGTGGTAGGTAAGAATTAATGAAAAATCCTCAACAGGGCAATGTGAAAATACGATAAGAGTACTCAGTCCTTTATGGCATGATGGCATGAAGATAGATAGGTAGATAGATAGATAGGTAGATAGATGGATAGATAGATGCATACATACATATTCACATACATAAATACATACATAGAATCTTAGAGCTTTTCTAAAATTAGAGATTGTCAGTACATCAAGTAAATGGTGAAATGGTGTTTTCAAGAAACTCAGAGTTTGCATATGAACCTATAGCAATTGAAACACAGTGCACAAGACTTACACAAACTAAAGTGAGATTAAATCTTCATATCCATGGAAAAGGTGGTCATAAGAGCTCACCACTAACTGTGAGTTATTAGAATTCAGCAGTTCCTGGGAGAAGGTGAGTCTGTTCTCTTTGATGATAGGAATTTTGATCTGTTGCCCTTAAACCACCAAAGCCCATACTCCTAAGGCTGGTTAGGCAACAAAAACTCGACTTGATGGGCAAAGAGGAAAAACAAACAAAACAGAAGCCTCAAATTTTGATGAGAAGAAATGGGAGTGTAGACAGGCCAATTATAGTAGACAAACATTCCCAGGATTATTGCAAGAATTTCTCAAAGATTTAATTAAATATATTTTTTCAAAATGTGCAGTATTTTTACATACGATCTGAATGCAAAAAAATAATCAAATAATTTTAGGTGACATTTTGCATCCTAATCATGTTTTTACATGATTGCCAGAGTTCAGTCTTTTAAAGATTTTAAAGATTTTAAAGATTATGACACAGAGAGTAAATATAGGAGTCTTACTTTTTATTCTTACATAGTCTTTAATATTTGGATATCTATATCACAGTTTTAGTGATACATTTTTATAAATGTAACAAAAACATAGCAAAATATAATTTAATTTATAAAACTATTGAAAGTTTAAAGTTAAAAATTTAATTATGAAGATTACATATGCATTTATCAGAGTACATTTTAGAATTGCTTTTGCATGATTGTTTTCATTCTTTAAAACCTTAAGGACTTCAAAAAAATTTGAAACGGACAAACAAACTAAAAATATTTCAAGGCCTGAGTTTGAATCATTTGTATTATTTGAGGAGGTTATAATTTTAAATTTATCTCAGTCTTAACTTGATTGTTTAATTCTCCAATTTAATGTTAGAAAAATATTTATTTAGGAATATATGGGGCCGGGCGGTGGTGGCGCACGCCTTTAATCCCAGCTCTTGGGAGGCAGAGGCAGGTGGATTTCTGAGTTCGAGGCCAGCCTGGTCTACAGAGTGAGTTCCAGGACAGCCAGGRCTACACAGAGAAACCCTGTATCATAAAACAAAACAAAACAACAACAACAACAAAAAACAAAAAACAAAAAAAAAAAGAAAAGGAATATATGAGGACAATTGTTTTGTATTTTAGATTTAACATTATTTTGAAGGATTGAAATAGGGTGACAATGATTTATAGAGTTTTTGGAAATATTAAATCTTCATGTTGCCTATAAAGTCTCCAAGGCAAAGTTGACACAGGAACTAAGAAAAAAATGGCAGCATGACAAAGAGTTTGTGGTAGTAGATACTATCAACTGAAAGTCTATAGATCAAAAAATATTTTTAAAAGAATTTCAATACCACAAGTTTTATATGGATACATTCATCTCATTTATAAATAAATTTGCCCAATGCAGCAGTGTAGGAGAATACCAAAACAGGAAAGTGAGAAGGGGTGAATAGGAGAATGGGGGAAGGGAAAAAGACATATGGGACATTGGGGGGGGCAGGGAAACCAGGAAAAGGGGAAATGAAATGTAAATAAAGAATATATCTAATAAAAAAAGAAAAATAAATAAATTTGTCAAGCATAAAATTAAATTCTAAAGGTTAAAATACCCCTTCAAGCTTTAATATTTACATAAAGATAAGCCACATTTAGCTCATTGAGTGTTGGCTAAGAAACATCTAGTGTTTCTTCATGGTCTTCATGTCAAAGCTCAGAGAAGGCCCAGTGGCTAAATCCCTGCTGCCCAAGCACAAGGAACTGAGATAGTATTTCTTCCTTTCAAGGAAAATCTGGGAACAGCTTGAGGTCATGGGAGGTGATTCTGCCAGAAATTCTTTTATTGTTGAAAATATTTTTCACTATCTTGGGTTTTTTGTTATTTCAGATGAATTTGAAAATTGTTCTTTCTAGCTCTATGAGGAATTGAGTTGGAATTTTAATGGGGATGGCATTGAATCTCTAGATTGCTTTTGGCCAGATAGCCATTTTTACTATATTAATCCTGCCAATCCATGAGCATAGGAGATCTTTCCAACTTCTGAGATCTTTGATTTATTTCTTCAGACACTTGAAGTTCTTGTAATACAGATCTGTCACTTGTTTAGATAAAGTCCCACCAAGGTATTTTATATTATTTGTGACTATTGTGAAGGGAATTGTTTCTCTAATTGATTTCTCAGCCTGTTTTTCATTTGAGAAATCAGTGTGGTGGTTCCTCAGAAAATTGTACTCAGAACATAGTACTACCTGAGGACCCAGCTATACCACTCCTTGGCATATACACAGAAGATTCTGTAATAAGGACACATGCTCCACTATGTTCATAGCAGCCTTGTTTATAATAGCCAGAAGCTGGAAAGGACACGGATGTCCCTCAACAGAGGAATGGATATAGAACATGTGGTACATTTATACAATGGTGTACTACTCAGCTATTAAAAACAATGAATTCATGAAATACATAGGCAAATGGATGGAACTAGAAAATATCATAACTAGTGAGGTAAAACAATCACAAAAGAACACGCATTGCATGTATTCCCTGATAAGTGGATATTAGTCCGGAAGCTTGGAATACTGAAGATATAATCCACAGACCACAAGAGGCTTATAAAGGAAGACCGAAGTGTGGATACTTTGGTCCTTCTTAGATAGGGTACAAAATACCCATGGGAGGGTACACAGAGACAAAGTGTGGAGCAGAGACTGAAGGAAAGACCATCCAGAAACTGCCCCACCTGGAGATCCATCCCATACACAGTTACCAAACCCAGACACTATTGTGGATACCAACAAATGCTTGCTGACAGGAGCCTGATATAACTCCAGGGAGGCCCTGCCAGTGCCTGACAAATACAGAGGGGATGCTTTCAGCCATCTATTGAAATGAGCACAAAGTCCCCAATGGAGGATCTAAACAAAGGACACAAAGAGCTGAAAGGGTTTGCAGCTCCATAGGAGGAACAATAATATGAATCAACCAAAAACCCCAGAGCTCCCATGAACTAAACCATGAACCAAAGAGTACACATGGAGGGACTTATAGCTCCAGTTACATATGTAGCAGAGGATGGCCTTGTTGATCATCAAAGGGAAGAGAGGCCCTTGGTCCTGAGTAGGCTGGATGCCCCCGGGTAGGGGAATGCCAGGTCTGAAGTGGAAGTGGGTGGGTTAGTGAACAGGGAGAGCGAGGATGGGATAGGGGGATTTTGGAGGGGAAATGAGAAAAGGGGATAGCATTTGAAATGTAAATGAAGAAAACATCTAATGAAAAATAAAAAATAAAAAAATCCTAATAAATAAAAACAAAACAAATCAACACAATATAATAGTGGAAAACAATCCAGGAAAGATCTGGTGTTAATCTTAACATAACCCTGATAGTAACACAGATCAATGATGATGATGAGGGGGAGGAGGATAAGGATTATGATGATTATGATGATAATGATGATGATGATTATGATGATGATGATGATGATGATGATGATGATGATGATGATAAAAATCATGTTGAAATAAGAGACTATGTATAGTTGGTTGGAGTCAGGGGCAGTTGGGAAAGTAGACTAGACCACAGGAAGAGGGAAATGGAGAGCCCAAATATAGTGAAAGTTTATTTTTCTCATTTAGAAATTAGAAAACTATTAAAAAAGAAAAAGAAAAAAACAACAAAAAAGAAATTAGAAAATTGACAAGTTCAACACTGGAAGTTCATAAATAGCTGAATCTAGGGGACAATCAGAAGTAAGATAGATATTTCATTTAAAGAAATAGTTCATCTTCCATTTCCTTTTTTGTCTTACTTCCTTTTTGAAGTTGAAAGTAGATTTTTTTCTTACATATATTCCTACCAGTGTCCCCTCCCTCCCAATATCTCCTAGCTCACCCCTCACCCTCCCCTCAACTCCAGATCCAACATCCCACTATTTCCTCTTCAGAAAAGATCAGGCTTCCAACAGACAATGACCAGTAACCACACAAGTAAAATTATTCTTAATGATATTCTGCTGAATTCAGTTGTGATCAGAGAGGCATCCTCTGGCCAAGATGGGAGCAGGTGCAGAGATCCATCCACACAATGTGTAGAGAGAGAGTCTAAATCAGAAGTCTCCATCTAGTCTGTCACCTCAGAGTTCAGGGGACCCCCCACACAAGAGGAGGAGAATTCTCATACTTCTTTATCATACCTTATTTCTTTTCATTTTTTTAAGTTTGGTATTTGAGGCATAGTGATTTTCCCTGTAACATTGGAAGGTAGGTCTCATATGGTATCTCCTGAAGCAGTCTGTGACAGACACCTGTTATTTGCATGCACAAAACCTGTGATAGTCCACCAGTTACGCATCGAACAAAGGATGTTCTCAATAATGACCCATGCTATTTGCTGCAGATATTCCAAACCTGTTGATATTCCCACGTCCTAAATGCTATTCAGGAATGCAAGAACTGCAGAGGTCGTTTCAGGATTCACTCTCATCCCTGCAAGTATATAATAAAAAATTATAGCTACATAAAAAAGTAGTAAGATGAGAGAACTGTATTTCGAAAAATGCAATCCATTAATTTGTAATTTTTGCCAATACAAATGCCAGCGTTTTCTATTCACATTTTGTATATTAGAATTCTATAGTTCTAAAAGAAAACAAAAACATCATTTTACATTTTTATATTTTATGMGATAAACATTTTAAACTTCTTTTAAAATTACAGCCTGTGAATTTTTAAAATAGTATAATATCTATTAAGAATTATATTATAGATATTTTTTCTTCCTCATCTCTTTATTGTCTATATATGCAAGGACTTCCACAGAATTTGTTTTCTTTGCTCAGGAAATCCTAATATTTATTTTCATTATTACTACTCTTCCCAGTCAATTTGAGAATCTTACTTAATTTTGTTTGCAATTATTAGAGTCTTGTACCATAGCTTTATTAGAAAACAAACAAAAATCCTGATAGGTTTCTGTACTTGTTATTGGAATAGCACCACCAACACTGCTGAATAACTTTCAACAATATTTTAGATCTTCAGTATTTAGAGCCTAAATATACACTGTAAACATGTAATTGAACAGACAGTGTCCTAGAGAATATATCGAACAAAATATCAATAAACATAACAAAGAAGTAAGTAATGTAAATTATATGCATTGACAAAGATAAGCTTAGGTAATTATAAAAATAAATAAAAGGATTTTGGAGGTTTCCTTTGAGGAAAACAAAACCAACTAGTATGCCCTCACTATGACTGTTGCAACCCGAGAGTTGTGTATGCAGAGGGGCTGATTCAAAATATTGAATGATAGGAACATCTTATTGACAAAGTCTGTATTAAGATATCAAGCAGACACTAAATGATTTGTAGAAACCTAAAGCTTAAATTCTCTAAAACTCTTTATTCTTTAATGCCATAAATTAAAATAAGTCAAGGGAAGTAATTATTACCTTGTGATTCTTTTTGAAGCACATGTTAACACCAAACTGTACTTCTAGTTAAAATGACAAAACTACCCATAATTTGAAAATATTTGAAAGTAGATTTTAATATTACTGTACCCACAAATATGTCATGTGGCTATAAAGGTTATGATGATTTGAAGGCAATTGAGATATAATACACAGGAAGGATGTCTCTAGCCTCAATCTAACAGCCACTAGGATCGTATGTGTTACTTAGTTCCAGGTACAATGAAGCATCTCAACATTCAGCTTTGTACTTCATTTTACAGAGGTCATGTTATTGCATCATGAAAAGACTTTACTATATTGTAAATAAACATGTATATTCTAGGAAGACATTTGTGCAATTCATGGTCTGGCAGAACTCTGTACAGACATGCATTCTGGCAAAACATACACATTACAAAATTATGAATCTTAAAATGAATTTAAAGGCACTTATAAGCAAGTACTTTCTATCAGATATAAATACTAATTTTAATTTCTCCCTTAAGGTAGTATTTCTCCCTAGTATATCATGTGAAAGCTAAACTGTGATAAATAATAATAGCACTTAGGGATTAATGATGCATTTCTTTGTACTGGGACCAAACATAAAATGTATATGATGTGATCCTTCATTTAATTGTTGCCTCAATTTCCTACAACCTGGATTTTATTAGCCACATTGTTTCATAGTACATTTTTGGTTTAATAGCCACTGACCCTTTTTCTCCTTGGATTTTGTTATTATTTGTATTGTTTATCGGTTTTCATAAGATAGAGGTCTTGCAATGCAGCTCTGGATGTTGCTAAAGTTCATGATCCTTGTACCACCTTGATGTTATTACTAAGGTAAAGATTTTCTCTTGGGCTAGTTTTTCCCTCTTTAAAAAAGAAGAGAGAGGAAGAATAGCCTTCTGTAGTGGAAACAGAGATGATATCATGAAGGATATGGAAAAGCACTTAATATTCAATATCAGTAAAGGGTTGCACATATATTCAATTTACCACAATCATCCTTCATCTTGCCATGTCTTCATACTTTATTCACCCATTCTAAGAAAAATCATGATCAAGATTGGTAGATTATGTTGTTAATCTTTATATTCATAAGGCTAAAACAAAAAGACCTTGAGGATTTCGACTCCAACCTTGGCTACAAAGTGAGTTCCCATCCCATCTTGGCTATGCAATGAGCCCTCCTATCTAAAACCAGCAAACTCTCAAAACCAAGAAAAGAACTGCAAATATTTGAAGTGGAATAACTTGTAAATTCTTTGTAAATGTTTTAGTTCTACCCAACTTGTACCATATCAGTGGCCAGTCTGTCAACATATAGCTTATGATTAAATAGTGGCATTTATATCTTGAATATAATCAACATCTGTCAAGTGAAACTTACCATGTGATCTTTAGGAGTAAATTGACACTTTGTCCTAAACTCTTAATCTACCACCAATGAATAATGAGGTCATATACCCTAAGGAAAAGCTCCCATTTCTACTTTAATAATTCAATTATAAAAACACATTCACAGAGACATGTAGTTTTCATCACCTCCCACCCCCATTAAAAGGTTCTTCCTAAAGCTGTTGAGACTATTAAAGAGATCCACAACACACTGTACAAAATTCAGAAAACAATAGACACTGAGGTCTTCCATACCAATTAATATATCTCTAATCAATACACTACAGCTAAGTCTCTGGCAACATTTGGAAGTTGAAGCAAAATTAGTAAAGGAGCCAGAGAACCAGAAAATCGCCAGTCTTGTCCACATACACTTATGAAATCACACAAAAAAAATCTGTAAATCTCACAGGACTTTCAGAATGACATACCGGTTGACATGTCAAGGTGCATGGAGAATCCTCAAAGGTCTCTACCACTAGAAGGAGATTAATAGACTATTAATGCATACAGAGAGAGGGAAAATTAAAACCCCTGATAGGTAATTTGATCCCAAGTAATTACCCTGAAACATATATATAGATATGAGTTACATTAAATTGAGTATATATGTATAAAAGCACATCTTATTTAATTGAAATATTGAGTTTTCACTTTCTATGCAGGCCACTGTGCATAAAAATTATATTACTGTAAGTCACATTTATAAGCAACAGAGTCAGAACTTCTGAAGTAAGGGAAAAGATATTTTTCTTCTTGGAGACACAGATGGATGAAGTAGTTAGTGGCAATCTGTTCACTGACATACTGTGGTTCTGATCTGTAACGGTTGATGATATGAACTGAATGATGTCATGCCCACATTTTAATTACTGCACATCCTATTTCACAATACAATGATACTAGACTCTAGAGCTATATATTGCTAATATATCAAAAAGTAGAAACCTCACAAACATGACAACACTTACTAGGAGAGGCAGGAGTGTTCATTCCTTTCCTCTCCATCATGATGTTCACAACAAGAAACTAGGTATGGATATACCAAGAAAATAGCCCTAAACGAGGACTTGATAAAACTGGCCCAATGACCCAAGCCTTTAATCCTCCACCATGAGAAAGAAATGTGTGTTAAGTTGTTCATTGTGTTATCTTGTATAGCGTTCCTAACTGACTGCTGAAACTGGCAAGACAAGCATTCTCACTTGTGTTTTGAACCTATACTGGCTTTGAGAGGGTAGAAAGATCTGTCTTTTCTTATCCATTACTTCTAAGTGTGGAAAATAAGAAAAGATTGACATGTGGTACTTAAGAGTATTGTCAGTTATATTTTATTTAACTTTTAGTATTGAACTTTCCCCTGTGGTGACTATGATTTTCTTTTTTCCCTTTTTCCTCAGAAGTTTTAGTCAAAAAAATCTGAAGGTAAGATGCAGGATTAGTAAATGTTCATGCTGTTCCTGAGATCCTTCTACTCAAGTAAGTTTGTAGCTCTGATCAGACTAATGTGCATTTGGGGAAACTCCTGAGAGTCTAAAAGAGCTAGACTTGTCTTCAATTCTGATTTGCATATTATATGCAATGAAATATTTCTACAACTTATACAGTTATCACAGATTTGTTTCAATAAATGACAAATATCTAAACTGTAAACTGAAAGCAGGAAGTGTAATGATAGCCTTCTCTCTCTGATAAAGAAAACACTCAGGGAATTTCATCTAAGACAAAAGATTATGCACATTAATGTTCATTAATTTCTTAGTTGTTAGAAAAAGAGTTATTCTGGGATGCTTTGTCCCAGTGTCAGACACTAACAATCTAGGTCAATATCCCTCAAACCTATGGAAAATCAATGAACAGTGTTTTTATAAAGGCTATCTTTACTATTTGGTGCAAAGTGTGCTGGCTTACCTTGTTTACTACTAGAATTAATATCTTGCAGCCCAGGACACGTGGGCAAAGGGTTCTTAGTATATATTACAGAGAAAATGTTCTATATGTTTCAATCATAGCCTCCAATTCTTTTCATAATTCTCTTTGCATTGCCCTTAGAATAGGATAGGATCCTAAAGTTATCTGGTAAGATCCTTTATCATCTAATTTGAAAGCACTTCTATAATGGAAGGTATTAGGGTTTGAATGCAGAATATACTGGAAAATGATTCAAATATCACTTTGAATAGCATAAAGGATGCCCACAGTATTAATTTAAAACATGTCTATGTCATCCTCATATTCTACAACTGTGATCCTGACAGTGACAATGCTTTTTCTCTAGAATCTTGCTACAAAGTCCAATTCCTAAATAATGCTTGTATGTCCACCTTATATTCTTTCAGTTCACATATCTACTCCTCAACTTTCCTAGAAAATTCTTTAAGAATCCAGCTGTCCATATATCTTCCATGTTAACAGAACAAATAAACACACAGAAAGCACTTGGCCTGACTACAAGGCTTGGGCCACATAATTACATGCCAAAGCAGAGAGCAAGGAAACAGCTTTTGCAGAAATCGTAGAGACATAGAGCCGTGATCATTTGGTTGTCTTCTAATTACACCTTCTTCTCAGTGTATTGCAACCTATCATCTCTCCATCTGCATAAGCAATATTCTTTGGCAGTAAATTAGTATATAATGCATATCAGATAAATGGCATGAATGGTCAGTTGAGATATCATTATCACTAGTGGAGTTATAAACATTCTGATGTAACTTCCTCCAGCCCTAACACCTTAACACTTCTCCATCCACTTCTCAACGCCCTCTCTTGTTCCTCCTCTTCTTTTTTTGTGTTTTTCTCCCTCTCCATCATTTTCCTCTCCTGCTTGGCTCACAAACATCTACCTACTTATTGCTCCTTCTACCTCTACTCCTCATCCTCACACCTTTTCCTCCTTCAGTAGCTCCTCTCTCTCCCTTATTCATACTTCTCATCATGAAAATTAGAACACTTCACCCTCATTTGTGAATCACTCACACCAAACAACTCGAATTTGTATGGGATTTTCCCCTTCCCCTGGTGATGATACTCACTGACCCAGTTAAACTCTTTGATTTCGTGTTCACTATGAATAATCTTACATTTTAGATGGACCCGTCCTATGAGAGTATGTATATACCTTACATTTCTTTTGATATTTTTAATGATAAAGTCAATTTATCTCCAATTACAGAAGATCCCAGTACCTTTATTGAGACACTATAAAGGTTTTTGGCTCTTAACAACTCCAATCACAGAGATCTCAAGTGAGATAAGAATGCTTCCCATCTCTTATAGTCCTTTTGTGATGTAAAATGTGATATTGCATCCTGCACAGATTTGTCTACTCATATGGAAATATGTAGTTGAACCAACTCCTGTGGTTGGCACTAGAAGGCCTATGTTGGAGGTTCTTATTCAATGCCTGTGAGTTTAATGACTAACTACTAAGTGTGTTTTCTACAAAAAATATTTATATAGTCTAATCTCTCTTGGTTGCTGGAGAACAAAGTTTGGAAATTGTAGTAGGATTCAGAGTAGTGGGCTCTTTTACCTTCCTCATTTTGCATAATCCTGATCTTGCCAGTAAACTAAGAGGGGAATTTTACTCCCAAAGAAACAAATTTTATGCACTAGTATCATAGTGATATCCCTAATTCATTTAATGTAGAATGATCTATTTAACCTGACCCCTACTCACTTTTTTATTATAGTTTTTATATAGTGTCATAATGTGTCTTTATTTGGGGTTAGATACAATGCACTTGTATCTATGAAGGTTGTCCTCAGAGCTGCATTTAGACACAAAATTGTTGATTCCTTTCTTTTCACTTAAGCTCCAGGCTCTAATGATTTTTCTACTCACATTTTATTATTTAATGATTTCATAAAATATTATGTCTCTAAACTATGAGACCAACAACCTGATAGAATGTTAATACATTTTTCCATTATTTTACATGAATGTTTTCTTAGTTTTTCTTCCAGCTGCTATGATAAAATACTCTGACATATTTATGGAAGAAAGATTTAGTTTAGCTTACATCATAAGAACATGAAAATAACACTGTCAGTGTATCAGACATATGATCACATGTCATCCACAATCAAGAACAAAGAGCAATGAAAACTAGTAGTCAGTTGCCTTTCTCCTCTTGTGCACAGTCCAGTATACATGACTAAGGGATGTTCCCTGACTACGTTAAAATGAGACACAACCCAATGATGCACCTATTAAGAGTCTCACCATCATTCTCAGAGGGTAAACTTAATGTTTATAATCTCTCATAGGCTTTCTTGAAAACTGTTCTAGGTGACTTCAGATCCTGACAAGCTGACAATCAACACGATTACAAAAATAATACTTCAAATATTTTTATTTTACTGCTTTCTATATTGTTGAAGACTCTATTTTGAGTCTACATAACGGATCAAAATACAGAAACATGCTCAAAGCCAGGTATCTACTTAACCAACTCAGACTGTACATCATAATTGATTATGTCATAATTTCTTCACACAAAATACTAGAAACATAATATTTTCCCAGTATAAAATAACATCAATCCACTAAATTTGTTGGTCTTCAAAAAACCTGCATGTGAACAGAAAAAGAAATAAAAACATTTCCCCCATTTACACTAATTTGAGATGGCTTCATATCCTGTCATGCAGTTGTTTCACTCTGGAAACCCCACAGGTTCTTAACTTCTGAGAGTTGTCAAATGCCAGAAACAACAGAGAGCTGTTAGGCTATTATAGCTTATCCATCTCTCTGGTGGCACTGCTATTACTCACTGTCCATCCCATATCAAGGAAATTGATGGTGTATCTCCACGAAATGATAGGTCAAACACAACATCTCAGAGTAGAACAAAAGGGGACTCTATCCTTTTAATATAATGTATAAGCATGCTTTTATCCATGCCTTATATTACAATCAGGAAAATGCTAAAAATCAGAAAGAAAAAAAATGACAGATGGGTGCAGAAAAGGGCCAAAAAATTATGGGATGGATGGAACATTGGACTAAATGGACTTCTGTTAGCCTCCTGTCATTTTGTCTTCAGGCTGCAACTTTTCTCCCATCATGTAGGATACATGTGTAGAAAGAAGATAGCCTAGAAAATAAAAATATCAATGGGTTCTGCACCAGTATCCATAACAGTCTGGTAAATCTTTTCCAAGAGTGAGGCACATGGACCTTACCACATTTCCTGAGCTAACTACTCAGGAAATCTTCATGGTTCACAGTCATCTTTCAATGCTCCAAATTAATTTTATAAATTTACCGTGACCTTAAAAGAAATATCCCTTTTCAATATCATTAACATGTTCTATTGATGGACTGAATACTACCCAACTAGGCACACAAACACAACATTTTTTTTGAAAATATAAGAGCTAAAATAATTTTTCTCAATTTGACTTTCTTTTGTGTCCTCATTCAGAACAAGAAACTTATTTTCCAACAAAAACAAAATAAACCATTTATTTGAAAAATCTCTGAGATATTCATTAAAATTTCATGCTTTGAACCATCTCATCTTCAATTCTCAGGGCAAATGGAACATTAAAATATAGACATAAAAAAGAATTTAGAAAAAAACTGCTCTGGAAACTAGATTAAATGTTCAGAAGAATAAGCAATTGTGAAATATACAAAAACAAAACCCACATCCACCCCCCTCCAACACACACAAACCGTTCATAATACACCAAATAAGAAATGAACTAATCATTTATGGGAATTCTAATGACTCCTATGATGCTGAAACTAGCTTTATAAGCACATCATTTGTATCCTAAAGCATGTAAACCATGAAAAGAGAAGAATACAGCCTATGTCAGTAAATGTGTCTCATGGGTAAGAGGTTAAATGTATTCAGAGGTGTTTACAATAAAGCAGATACCATCCTCTTACTGAGAATGAACCTTAAACATTATTTACTAGTTATACTGCAAGCTGTAAGTTTCCCCTAGCTTCCTCTGATAACATTCCAAGATAATCTGAAAGCTGTCTATACAAGTGACTGCAAATTCAAGAGTTGACACCAAATGAAATCTACTAGAAGCAACTCATACCTCAAAGTAGGCAGGTTGTTGTCATGATCCAAAACTGATGTTCATATTTTCCTTTAAAATCTTTCACTGGGGACCTGATGAAAGTTTTACTCTTTTTTAAGAACATATATTTTTCCCATTTACTATAAGTATACCTGAAGGTGTCTTTCTCAATCTGTCCTATTTTTCCATTAATCTTTTTGTATATATTCTTTTACTATTCCCCATTTTTGTCCTGTTTAGCCTATCTTCTCAACCAGCCAAATTCAAAAATAACCAAGAGATAGAAATGCTATTGAGAATATATGAAAAAATGAACCTTCACTTATTCACCAGAAGGATTCTAAGAGAGTATCATCATAGAAAACACCATGGATTTTCATCAAGAAAATAGAATTACTATTGTTGTATATCTCAGCATGGTTACCTCTAGTCGGATTCCCAAGAAAATAAATGGCATATAAAAAGAAACTTGTACTCACATGCTTATTTCAGTATCATTCACAAAATCAGGAAGTAAATTAAACTAAAGTTTTCATAACCAGATGGTATATCACACACACAATTGAAACTCCTCAGTAATAAAAATACTACATAAAATGTTCTCTTACATGATTTTTAAATTAATTTAATTAATAAATATATGTATGTGTGTGTGCATGCACATGTGCACACCTACACATGCACCTATGGAATATGCACATGTAAATGGAGGTGCCTATGGAGTTAAGGGTTGTAGGACCCCTTAGAMCTGGAGTTACAGAATGTTGGTTTTGAGTAGCTTAATTTGGACCAAACTTGGGTCTTGTAGAAGAGTAGAAAGTAGGTTTAACCAATGAACCCACATTTTTAACCCCCAAAACAGCCATTTTTTGACAATATTAATAGACCTGACAGGTATTAGACTGTGACAAAATAGGTCAGGAACAAAAAGATAAGCATTGGCTGCGAGATCTTAGATCCACTGATACTACAGATGATGGTGGTTATTGTGGTTATTGGGTACTGGCAAATTACAGTAAAAGAGAGGGTCATGAAAGAAAAATTGTGACCAAAGGTGAGAACTGTAGTGTTCTAAGGCACAGCAAGGTAAGGTAACATAAGGTATTTATCTTAAAATATATATGGAACATATTCTTACTGAGGGCAAAGGATAAAATTTGTTATGGTTGTATTAATATCACCAAATAGGGAAGAGGGTTTGACTTGTTTGTGCTTGCTAGTTTTTTTTTTTATGTATCACTGAACACTGATTAGAATGATTTTGAAAGAGAAACATTAATTGAGAAAATATTCCCACCTGATTGCCCATGGACAAACAGATGGCTTATTTTCTTGAGGAAAGACTGATATAGGGTGGCCCATTTCACCTGTGGATGGTGCCACGTGTAGAAAGGGGTTGGTGGGTGCTACAAGTATGCACACAGAAAAAGTTATTAGGACTAGGTCAATAGGTAGCACTACTCCATGGCCTTTGCTTTAGCTCTTGCCTCCAAGTTCTTGCTTGACTTACATCTATCTATGATGAACACTAAACTGATAACTATAAGCTAGAATAAATTATCTTCAATTTTCCTTTGTTTATATTTTTCATAGCAATAGAACTCTAACAAATATATTAGTGGACATAATAATTTCTCTTAGACAATCAATACCCAATAGGTATGTGTGTATATTTGTTTATATACACATAAATATACAATTATTATCAAAATATTACATTTGTCCTAATAATAAAAAATCCCATTATAAAATTTAAAATACAGCTAAATGATCAATAATTTATAAGTTATTTATAAAAGAAATAATATACAATAGAGAAAAAATACTTAAACTAAACAAAACTAAAATTAAATACATAAAAATAAACAATATATGTATAAATCCTAGTCTATAACATAACTATAAAATATAATTCTTCATATATATATTCAGCATACACAGGATTTTGGAAGCCTCATATAAGCAGAAAGATATAAAAAAATCAAGGTCATTCTTAAAGCTAACTTAGCTTCATGGTAAATTCTAGACCTGAGGGAGGATCACAAAAAGAAACAGTGAAAATGCCTATCTAAAGACTTGCTATTCAAAAGCAGTCCCTTCACTTGCATAAGCATATTGTTCATACAACCTTCTGGGAGACTCTTAGCCTCTTTGCCAAGCTATTAGATTAGAATCTCTATTTTAAAATGGCCCTTCTGCCCATTTAAATCTGAATGCAATAAGCTTAAATATTAATTCAGTTATTTTTCTTAATCTAGGTATTGCATTCATTAGAGCTCATTTTATGAATATTTTAAATTGTGTCTTCTTTCGTTAGCCAAATCTCAGTCATATAACTGTTATTTATAAGTACTTTGTCTTCTAGTTTAAAAACCATCTTTTTGGATTTAATAATGATACCTTGTTAGGCATATGAATGCGCGAATTTCCACCCTCTCACTATAACTTTCCGTAATGAAAGTCCCAGACAGTGTAGTTGTTATTGGGATGTACTTTTAGCATAGACACTTCTTTATTGCAAATAATTTGCACAGAAAATCACTATCTAATATTTCTATATTATCTGCTTTTTGACAAAGTAAAATAACTTTAAAATATCTTGTTTAATGGTACATTAATCAGTTGTCTGTTTTGCTATTATTGCCATGATAAATACATATTGGATAAATGCTTGTAATAATAGTTTGCTAAATGTATTATCTTGGTAGATGCAAATATGACACCAATTTTAATATGTAGAATAATCTATGGTATGAGATAAAATACCTCATGGTCTGAATTAGATTATATATACCTACCTTTACATCTCTGGTAATCATTTCTTAGTTCCATGTTTCATTCTCTGTATAAAAACTGTCTTCTTTCTTGAAATGTCCTGAATACTTTCATTCACTGTGCAACTCCCAATGCTATGATCATATCTCCATTAGTACTTATGTTTCTCTTACATTATTGAATGTGTATTTTCCCCTCAAAATTTTGGAGAAAAGAACCACATTTTATTCATTTTTACAACCACATCATCCCTCCCATGTCTTGTAAACTTTTAATACATTCCAACATGAATTTTACATGATAGAACACCACAGATTTCTTATCTAATGTATAATCATAGAGTATGATGAATCAATTTTTACACTTTGGCACTGGGCATTTGCTTCTTTGGCTTTCTTATTTTTGCTTTTATTTTACATAAAAGAAAAAGTTACACTGTTCTATGTTGCACATTTTGTTTTTCAAAGACTTTTTTTTCTCTTAAACCTCAGGTTTTCCATTTGTTTATAGATTCATGTTAAAATATGAAGAATATAATAGATTGCTCAAGCAATACATAATTTTCACTCAAAATTTTACATAGTTTTTTAAAACCCATAATGATAAAACCTTCATTTGAAATGGAACAGTCAAGATACAGTGTATATTTTTAGAATTTGATTATACCTCTCTTAATAAAGAAGAGAAGTACAATTTTGGAAAGTTTATTGGTTAGCTTCATGATAGGTGCTGTTAATGGAATTTTATGATAAGATGTTGGAAATATTCAGAGGGAAAAATTCAGGTATATAATTCATGTTCTTTACTTTCTTAGGACTTGCCTTTGATAAAATAGCTCACTTCATGGACACAGTCACACTAAACGTAGCACCTGTATGCTACATGAGTCATATTTGCTTTGCAGTCCCTGTAGTGGTAAGGAACTCTTCAATTTCTCCAGATAAGATCTTCCTATTTTATTAACATTCATCATACCTATGCAGTCAAGAATTTTCATGCCTTATATTAAACATGTCTTAATATCTTCATCCATTTAAAATAACTGACACTACAAAACTGTTGTCTGATACTCTGCTGATTTCAAATATGTCTGAAGACTTAGAGAAATAATCAGATAATAAGAGGAGAACAACTCTAGTGTTGTTAGCTATCTTTCCACAGGTAAACTTTCAGATTAGATTAGGTAACTACACAACTGGTTGATTATTCGTAAATTTCATTTGATATTGAGATGTTCCTAATTACAGATCTATACTTGAAATGTCATTGCAGGTTTTCAAAGAATCTCCACAAGCAGTCCAATAAATCAGAAAAAAATCTTAAAATTTTGATTATGGAATTAAAAAAAATTCATGTGAAATATAAAGTTCTGGAAAAACAGGCACTTTTAGGGTATCAGCCCTGGTACTTCCTCTCTTCAAAGAACCTTGATTTCTTTGTTGTTTTACTCTTTGGTATTACACTGTCCCTAAATTTAATTTCTGTATTGGTATTTCACTTAAGGTTTTCAGAAGTTTTTTACAAATGTATTTTATCCATTTACTAATTTGACAGGAAAACTCATTCACCATGCGCTGGCTTCTATCCAGAGAAGAGCTGTATAAGCTCTGACTATGTGCAGCCTGTGCACTCCCCAGTACTCAGTACAAACTCAACAACTGAGAAATACTTGGCAAAGATTTATAGATCTTAAGTTCTACAATGAAAATTTAAACTCTATATGTGAGACCTCAAATATGATGAGAATAAAATGTCTAAGACTTTTGAACTAATTGCTTCTTATACATTCTCTCATAAAACTCCCTTAATGACAGTTGGAACTGAATGACTCAAAGACTCTAAACACACTTAGAGCTAGCTCAAGAGAAGAAAGTAAGTTTCTATGAGTTTCTGAAGTCAGCCCTTGTTATTAGGAACCCTCTATCATAAAATAAAGGCAGGATTTCTCTGTCACTTATGCGTACTTCAGAAACATAAGGAGGAGCAGTATCATCTACAAAAGCTTACAAGTATTTCCAGTTAATTCCACAAAGTCATCCTAAAGCACATTTTCTGGACCTGCCTCATCATAACAGCAGGCTTGCTACAGAGAGAAGTATCAAAACAACAAAGTAAGAGGGTCACAGTTTTCACCACCTTAAGCGAAACTCTGAGTGTCTGATGAGCATTTGGAAGTGTCTGAGGGCAACACAGCACACAGCTTCTTCAGCATGTTTTTATCCTCTCATTTTGAATAATTGAAAAATTACTAAGTGGATTTCCTATAAATCAATTTCAAGATGAGCATTATGCTTAGTATTGTGAAAAGCACTGTCTGTACTGCATATTTTATACTTTTAGGAGTTTTCACTTACTTCATAAAGTGAATTTTGCTCTGAGTGTTTGGCAGAGAAAAAAAAGTGTATCTTTTCTGCCCATGACAACTTTAAGAGGTAAGGAAAAAAAAAACTAAAGATTTTTGGCCTGAGGCTAAATAATGGCAAATTTCCAGAAGAAAAGCAAAATATTCTTCCTTCTTAGAACATGGAAGTTGAGATATAAAAGGGGATCAATTTGCAGCTGTAAGTACACCTGTCACTGTACATGACAGATATAATGAGCTTGGGTCCCCCAGGTTCCACAGAAAATGAAATAGGACCCTCAAGAGATCTTCTCATTTCTAAGAAACCTAAGGGGCTGACAGCTATTTTTTTAAATCAAAAGTGGGTAGATTTTATATTCCCTACTGTGAATTTTCACTTAGCATTGTTTCCATTTACAAAGTTACTTCTTTTAAGCACACACAGCTCTAGAGTAGTAGTATCCACAGATAAATTTTAAACCTTATATACTTATCATTCATGAATTTCACATATGCTATTAACTTTATTAAAGAATTTTGAGCAGATATGACTAATTTTAATACTATATAATATATTTTTGTATTACATTTACATTTCAAATGCTTATCAATTATAATATCTATGATGCATCTGTATCTTTAAAAATATATTTAAAAAGTAACATGCATTTATATTGTTTTTATCTCAATTCATCCATGTGTACGAAGTAGTGTATGGTTGGAAATCTGCTTAATTGAGTAGATCTAATCAGGTTGATGAGGTTGGAATAAATGACTTGAAACTATCAAAATATTTCATTTATGACTTATAATTGAGACRTTAATCTATAGAAAATATACTCATGAAACATTCAACTCTCTCTGTCTTATACAAACATCTTCAAGTGCTTCTCATCTATGATCCTGCAAAGTTTATATTAACATCATTCATTCTAGACTCAGGTTAAATTATTACATATTATTTAAACTAGTTTTATTATATATTCAAATACTATATTTGGCATTTTTCTGAAACTTTAGGTAGAAATTAATGATAAATAGCAGTTAATTAATTAAACTATAATTCCTATTTGGTGGTAATTATCAGTATGATATTAATGTAACCTGTTTTGCCATTGCTTAGGGAAAAGCAAGTTTGAAAATACAATCCTCAGTAGATGAAGAAGCAATGAAATATTCACTTAAACCAAAACCAAAATCATGATGAAGTTACTATTGGCATAATCTTAGAACAAATATTAATTTGTAAATAAGGAAAATAAGTAGGCAAATATTTAGAAAAATAAATGTCATTTTGATTAATTTTAGTAACTTGATTGTGGTTTTCATCTAATCTAGTATAATATATGCATATAACTAGTGTGAATACRTTAAAATAGTTATTTTCATTTATAAGACATGTTCTCCAGGAAATTTTTATAATAACAATTCTGATGGTTTTGAACATATCTGTGAAGGATCAAGCTGGATCATTTATGAAATGTTTTAAAGATTTCTCTTTTATAATTAGACAACAGTATGTTTCAAAGAACCAATCTGACTAAAGAAGAGTTTACATAACCAAGACAGTTTATATTCCCCTAATGGTATTATATCAAGAACTTGAGGATAAATTATTTGAGAAAATGGCAATGATTTGAATTCTGGGTGGGGTGTCCTTTATACTAGACAGATTTATATTACAATATAAAATTCATCTCAGCTGAATTTCAGTATTCAAGTTGAAATATATTTGTGAATATCCTAAAATTCCGTTGTCATACTGAAACAGATAATGTAGATTTACCACTTCCAGATCTATTCAATTTCTGTCTTATTTTAGAACAACCTCTCAAATTGAATTAGCAACGTCTTAACTAATGAACAGTAGAAAATTTACTAACATTTTACAAATACTTGATTTTATGCACTTCCATTTTATGGAATGACACATTAGGAGAGAGGAGAGAAGTGTGATAGATATAAGACCACAATACACCACTCATTGGAGCCCTGGATGACAAGCAGGAAGAAAATCAGTAGCTCTTCACTCATGATAATAGTAACAATTATTAATCATAAACCTGCTTTTCAGTTAAGACATTTGAGACTCTGTGTCAAAACACATGCTTCAAATGGTTAAAAGACACTTTGCTTCCTTAGACACCAAGGAAATGCAAATCAAGACAACCTTGATTTGCATTTGAAACCTTACACCACTCAGAATGGCTAAGATCAAAAACTCAGGGGATAACAAATGCTGAAGTGGAGCAGATGTGGAGGATGTTGCTGGGATTGCAAGCTGGTACAACCACTCTGGAAAGCACTCTGGCAGTTCTTCAGAAAATTGGACATAGTATTACCAGGAGCTATAACATTCCTGGGCATATACCCAAAAGGTGCTCCAATATATAACAATGACAAATGCTCTACTATATTCACAGCAGCCTTATTTATAATAGCCAGAAGCTGGAAAGAGCCTAATTGTTGTTCAGCAGAGGAATGGATAAAGAAAATGTGGCATATTTACACAATGGGATATTGCTCAGTTATTAAAAACAATGGATTCATTAAATTTCTAGGCAAGTGAATGGAATAAGAAAATATCATCCTGAGTGAGGTAACCCTGTCACAAAAGAAAACACGTGTGTACTCACTGATAAGTGGATATTAGCCCTAAAGTGCGAAATACCCAAGATATAATTCACAGGCCACATGAAACTCAAGTAGAAGGAAGTCCAAAATGTGTATGCTTCAGTCCTTCTTAGAAGGGGGAACAAAACAGTTTTTGGAGAAAATACAGAGAGAAAATTTGGAACAGAGAATGAAGGAAAGGCCATCCAGAGACGGCAACACCTGGGGATCCATCATATA
>BDUI01000125.1:193708-215014 GCA_002335545.1 Apodemus speciosus
TATATATATCACCAAACACAGATACTATTGTGGATGCCAAGAATTGCTTGCTGATAGGAACCTGATATAGCTGTCTTCTGAGAGGCTCTGCCAGAACCTGACAAATAAAGAGGCAGAAGCTCTCAGCCAACCATGGCTCCAGCTGCATATGTAGCAGAGGATGCCTTCTTAGACATCAGTGGGAGTAGAGGCCCTTGGTCCTGTGAAGGCTCAATGCCCCAAAGTAGGGGAATGCCAGGGCAGGGAGGCAGGGAGTGCATGGGTGGGTGGAGGAGCACCCTCATAGAATCAGAGAAAGGGAGGAAGGGATAAGGGGTTTTCCCTAGAAGAAACTGCGAAAGGGGATAACATTTTAAATATAAATAAAAGAAATATCCAATTAAAAAAGAAACTTGGCAATTTGAACAGGTATCCAGTGCAATATTTTCTGTATCCAAAGGTATTCAAAGATTAAATGGTAGTAAAACTTCCTAAGTTTGATAAATACAATAGAAACAAGGTAATAATTGGCCTCTTAAAAGTATTTCAAAACAAAGCAAGGTGTTCCTTCAGAAAGTATATATAAGGAAGGTTTTATTTATATTTTGCTTTGATGGGGACCTAAGTTATTTAATAAAGCAAAGAAAGATACATGAGACTTTCAAGAGAAACTTAAATTCACTCTCTAATTTATTACATGTGATAAATACTTAGTTGAGAAAACGAGCTTATAGTAACATTTTAATTTCAAAGGTGTTTTTGTAAATAATTTATGTGTATAAGCCATTTTTGAATGGCATGGAATGCTTAGTATTGGAAAATGGAAATAAAATGTGTTATTTAAAAATGTAAATGTGGATTTAAAATATGTATATAATCACCATAACATAATGCTTTACAGGTATGACTTTTAGAAATAATTACATTAATGAAATGGGAAAAATGATTATTTGATAAAATGAGAACCAAGAACATTATAATAACATGAATAAACATGGTCTTGACATTGAGCTTCTCCAATCTGACTTTTCTGAAGAAGTGTTTTTGAAAACTTTCTGTCACCATTAAAAAATACCTGAGATAATTAACTTACAAAGAATAAAGGATTGCTTGGTGCGGGTGCTTCTATAATATTAGTTTAGGTCCCCAAAACTGTTTGCAAGAGAATCCACATGCACCCACTGAAGAGACTGAGCATCCCTGCCCCCAGTCGGTTCTAACTGGTAAATAAAGTTGCCAGTAGCTAATGGCTGGGCAGAGAAGACACAGGCAGAACTTTTAGGATCCCAGGTGAGGCACTAAGAGAGACAGAGTTGATTCAACTTTCTGGAAGAAGGAGAGGAAATATACCATTTCTTAGAAGGCACATGACAGAAAGCA
This sequence comes from Apodemus speciosus, assembly GCA_002335545.1. NCBI lineage: Eukaryota > Metazoa > Chordata > Mammalia > Rodentia > Muridae > Apodemus > Apodemus speciosus. The sequence continues at coordinate 195,068 of BDUI01000125.1, forward strand.
GAGCTACTGTGGAGAAGCCAGGAGATCACTGTCCAAGAGAAGCTCTACCTGCTAGAGTCTAAGGAGKTGGATTAGCCGTGTGGAGGTTAGGAGATTATGTATGTATATACCTATACCTATACTATACCTACATATATATGCTGTGTGTGTCTGTTTCATTTGGGAACCTAGAACAATGAGAGGGATAGCAAGGAATGCACCTCCTCTGAGATCAGTTTAAGTATTTCAGTTAAGTATAGTGGCCCTTTTCTGTCCTTGGGTTGACACTATACACCCTATACACCCTATATACCTTAAAGAAGCACATATTATTCAAATTAAACAATTTGAAAAAATATTCAAGTAGTTCCATTTTAACTTATTATCAACACATAAATAGCAAAGAGTTGAAATGTGATAGACAAATAACTGTTATCTGATATTATTTTTCTGTGTATGCATAAGAATATGGATTATATATCAAGGGGCAGGTCTGAAATCAGCCCAAAGACTCTTTAATTGTAAGGTGACAATATAAGTATATAAACTCAAAAAATTGTCCTATATTTCATTGGTGTGCTCTTGAAAAATCAATCAGAATATCTATAAAATATGAATGTATTAGATTTTAAAATTAATTAAAAGAGAATATATAATTATTTATTATAAAGTAACAAATAAATGGCTATTAAAATAGTGGATGTCTCAGTTATGTTTTTATTTCTGTAAACAGACACCATGACCAAGGCAACTCTTATAAGGACAACATTTAATTGGGACTGGCTTACAGTGTTTCAGTCTATTATCATCAAGTCAGGAACATGTCAGTATCCAAGCAGACATGGTGCAGAAGGAGCTGAGAGATCTATATCTTCATCTGAAAGCTGCTAGGAGAACACAGACTTCCAGGCAGTTAAGATGAGGGTCTTAAAGCCATGCCCACAGTAACATACCTACTCCAAGGCCTTACCTCCAAATAGTGCCACTCCCTGGGCCAAACATATTCAAACCACTACAATGCATAAGAGAATTTTCTTGAACAATAATTGTACCTCAGTTCAAAATCTAATCACACATGTGAAAATCCAACCATATACACAGTTTTGTCTATAAATCCTGTACATTAAAGGGTAGACACAAGAGGATAACTGGGACTTACTGGCTGCTAGCCTTACTCTAAATTCACTGCCTTAAAATAAGTAGACAGAAAACAATCAACACTTTTGTCTTTATACCCACAGAGAAGTCTATTCCTCAGTCTTCATCAAGAAAACTTCTCTTTCTAGAATATGGAGACCACTACAGAAAACGACAACTAATAAATATACAGAGTTATTGACCCTAGACCTAATATACAAAATACACCCACACCTAAGAGTCAGGTAATATGGTGGATGAGTGGGGGGTGAGCATGCAGTGTTTATCAAATCCAGGGAATCGGGAACTGTAGCGTGATATATGTCTCCTAGTAACAGCAAAATCTATATGCATAAATTCTCATCAACACGATTGCCTGGATGTGAGCTGCACAAGGATGACACCAGTGAACTTGTCAAACTGAACAAAAACAAAAAAAAAAGATGTCATGAAGCCTCAAGTCTACACAAAGAACCAGCACCAACCGAATGAAGCTGGAGTAGGAGGCCTTGTAACTTCTAGTGAAGAATACACTAACTGGTTGCCTAGTACCAAAAAATCGGCCTTCAAAACATACACACAACATTAGATGGATGTAAAGAGTTCTATCTGTGTGTGTGTGTATGTGTGTGTGTGTGTATATATATATATAAAGGCATGTGTTGAATAACAATTCATTAAAAACAGTCCATGAATTAGAGGGAGTGTTGGGAGGTCTATGTGGGAAAATTTGGAAAAAAGGAAGGGAAGTGAGAAAACTAGTAATTAAAATACAACCTGAAAAATATATCAGTAAAATACATAAGCAATTTAGAAACTAAGTTAGTGCATAGAGCAGGGTAAGAACTGCAATCCTCTGGCTTCCTAGAGCACCTCCCCCAGTATGTTTGTGTATATATACATACATCACATATGTACAACCATCATAAAATTCACACACGTATGAGCAAATTGAAGACTTTTGAAATATAGGTAAATTTCAGATTTATTTATATTTGTGGGGCTGTTTTTTTGCTGTTGTTTAGAAATATCATTTCAGTATCTCGATAAAGGAGGCTTTAAACTCGTATTTCTCTTTTCTCCCAAATTCTTGCTCTTATATCTGTGCTCCTATTGTGTTGATAGCTTTCTCCAGAATATTTTTGAACAACTTAATGTTATTGGAGATAAGCTTTCATTGAATTTCTGTAAAGATTATATATATAAATATAATCCATATATATCCAAAACTAGGGCATTGCTAGTATAGTTCTTATCACTTAGTTTAATTATTAAATACTTTATTTTGAGGTTTTTGTCTCTAGAAATAGGTAGCTTTCATATATTGGACTCTCTTAGTCTATTTATACTCAGAAGTTTAAATTCTTCCAAGGAAGAGACAAGAGATATTGAATGTGAAATCAAGAAAAGTACTGCAGGGATATTGGAAGAAATCTATACAATTACAAATTATTCTCCTGGGGAATATATTCACTTTCTTAGTAAGGATAGACTGTGCTCTTTTGAGATTAATTTATTTTGACCATACTTTGTAGTTACAAGGAGTTAATATACTGATCAATTTCATGTATTGATGAAAATTGTTGCCCACCAGTACTTCATCCCCATGCGGCCTTGCAAAGGAAGTTAAAGATTTTCACTCATAAAATTAACAATAGAGTTTTAAAGTGGGCACTTTAAACTACAATAACATAAATAGGTTCATAGTAAGCTTAAAAAATATATATAAAAACCTAGAATATTGGTCATATTCATATGTAGAATTGTGGTATTAGACTCAAATGTGCTTATTTTTAAAATTCACTGTCTACATGCATTTAATAAATATGATTTATATACCAAGTTTAGCAACTGTGAAAGTTGTAGAAGATTAAGTTCAACCCGAAGTTTTTTTATATCTTTGGTTTTTTGTTTTTGTTTTGATTTTTATAACTTATACAGGAAGAAAAGGCATGGAGATAGTTGAGGATGAAGGTGAAGATTTTGGAGAAGGATATAGCATAATAAGAATATATTATATGGAATATATTTTTCAATAAAAATCATATAATAACTAATTGTTATTTCTCATTATTATTTATTTTATGTAAAATATGGACAAGGCATTGTATAAACCAACATTGTAGGTAAGCATTTTTGTTTTATCTGGGCTTACAATCTAACTTTTAAAATATAAAATATCCTTACACTATTAGAAGATATATTTAACTGAAACACTAGTCATGTAGATAGGATTTATAAGCAAGAAGTCAATATTTTTGATAAACTAACTGAATCTCTGCTTGATTCCAAAACACTTCCTGTGACTGAGGCCATTTTGAGTTATTTTCATGACTTGAACAGTATCGCCTTCCTAGTAATGCAGACATTTTGCATAGCAGCCAAGTCAGAGCATTAGGACAACGAATAACATTTAATGACAGGGTGAATGAAAGACAAAGGTAACTGTTCAACATAATATGCCAAAACATAAGGATGGATAAATGATAGCTTAGTCTAACTGCTACGGAAATTTTTGGACATTTTAATATCTTGGCTTTCATGTCATCATTCTATCTTCTGTGTTTTCAAAAGATCTGTCTATTATTCGAACACATAATTACTCCTGAAACAGTAGAATTAACACACGGTTTTCAGTGTGTGTTGATCTAAAACAGAGTCCGTGGAAATCTTTACCATTTGCAGAATATGTCCAAGTAATGTAAGTACTATCTACCTTCTCCTGGTCCTTGCATCAAATACATGATATATGTACACTCCTCTTTTCTCAATATGCCTATGAGTATTCTGTGGAAATTTATTTGAATTGTGTTGACGTTAATTAATACCCCTTATCCCAGCATTCTAATCAGTTATTAAGTTAAGTGTTCAAGGACASCTTTTACAAATCACATCATGTTAATCCTTTTAACTTGTAACTCAATTATCTTTTTTTAACATAGCAGCTAAAAAAGCCAAATTCCCTAATCTTCTAATTTGTAGACACATTCTATCTGAAAACTCTTATAATGTATTTATTTAATGTTGTCACAAGCTTAATATTTGCATTCAAAGTGAGTTAACATTAATCTGTTTAATTTGTTAATTTATTATGGTGCCTTGAATATTTGTATTGTATATACTCATTGCTTAAAACATTCTTGAGCAATTGGATCTGCTCATTTCAGTAGGAAGAATCCCAAAGTAATTATTAGTTTTTGAGAATCCTATGTGATTACCATATGCAAAATATCCCCCTAAGCACACTATGTTCTAGGTATATTTTGCTCCATTTCATTTATGTTTTTCTTCATATTCTTACCACTTAAAATTAACTAAGTATCTATGTTTATCATATATGTGCATTCTAAAATAATAATGCCATAGAAAATGTAGACTCTTTCAATTATAATATCCTAGTAATATATGTATTAAGTGGGTGAACAAAAGATGTCAATTTGGCTTTAATGTATAAGACAGTTTAAGGGATGATTATGTGAAACAATAGTCAAGAATCTTGTATATGACACGTTAACTGGTGCCAATCACATAATCCAAGCACATTAAATATAAGTTTTCAGTATGATAGTTAKGATAAGAGAAGCAGGACAGAGAGAAATTAAAATCATAAACTCAAAATTAAATAGATTCCTGAAGTAAWAAGGCATGGGTTAGATCATTATTGGAGAAATGGGAAGAAACCACAGAGTTAAATTGATAGAAAATGTTAACTGAAATCATGTAAAAAAATACGTTGCCTTGAAAAAAATATGGAATTTCTGAAGTTTCTCTAAGTAATATTGAAATCAAAATATTTCAAAGCTAGCAACCTGAGGTGAGAACAAATGTGGAAAATTAATTTTTCTATATCTGAAGTATTTCACTCAACATTGTCTTTTCTGGTTCCACTGACTAACATGCACTTTTTAAATTTTATTTTTCTGTTCAAATAGTGTATGAGTATTACATGTTCATTAGCACTTTTGGCTGAAAAACATTTAGTTTGTTTCTGATTCCTAGTTATTGTGAATAGAGCAGAAATGATGATGTGTGAAGTAGGATACTGAAAATTTTGCCATATATGTCAAGAAATACTACAGCTGGGTTGCATGGTAGATTTGTTTTCAGCATTATGAGACTTCCCTATTTCAAATTCCTAAGTAACTGACCAGTTTGCAATACCATAAATAAGAAATGAATGTTCCCTTTTCCTTTGTTCCAGTATGTGCCATCAGGTTTTTTGTTGACCATTGTCATTTTGAATGGGGTAAAATGAAATCTCCAAATTATTTTCATTTGCATTTTGCAGAGGAGACAAATCTACATTCGGCCCTCTCTTTTCATGTAATGAACCATCCAGTACTCAGACTGGGTTTTATCTAATTGAATTGTTGGTCAAAGCGTTCCATTTGAATGCATAAACAACCCAATTTGTTGTCAAGATTATCAGTTGCTCTCCATGAATGAACAGCAAGTCTCCATTGTTGAAGACAATACAACCTACACAACTCACTGAACATGGAGAAGCTGCTCCTGCCTACATAGAGCCATTGCCCCTATTTTCTAGTGTCTTTGGTACAGAAAGGAACTCAGGATTTTACCAAAAGAAAACATAATCATCATCCAACTACAAACCCTTTAATCTACAACCCTGTCCTCTCTATGAGATATGCTAGGTTAACAGGTTAATGGTGGCATGAAGCTTTTGAGTGTAATCAACTCATATATTATTTGGCTTAGGGCCTATGTTTCAAGATAGAACATATTCCTGACACTATTTGGGTGACCATGAACCTGATACTAAATATCCCAGGCACTGAAGATAAAACCAGTCACTACTATTATAAAATAATAAATAAATGTAAGAATAAGATACCTCATAATGACATTCTGTTCTACATGATAGAAGAGTGCCTAGATCAGTCAATTTATTTGGTTATCACCAATCATATAAAATATTACTTCTGCAGCAGACAGAAACTAATGTCAAGTCCCACAGCTGACATCATGCAGAGAGTGACAGACCTTAGAATATTCTCTCAGCCCTAAATGGAGTGTCTCCATCAAAGAACTCTGCTCAGAGATCAAGGAAACCTGAGTAGGAAAAAGGAGCAATAGTAGAAGAGCCAAAGGAGATGAAGCACACCAGTAAAATAAGAAGAGCCTAAGTCAACATAACAAAAGCTTTTAGGTACACACAGAGACAGAGGCAACATGTATAGACCCTACATGGGAGTGCACCAGACCACCTGTGTATGTTATGGTTTCCAGTATAGGGTTTTTATTGGATTTTTGAGTGTAAAAATGGATTGGTCTCTGATTCTTGAGCTTTCTCTTGGGCTTCTTACTTTCTGTTCGTTTGTTCTGTCAAAATTTGATGGGTTGATTTTGTTTTGTTGTTTTATTTTTTTATTGATTTTGTCCTATAAAATAACTAGTAACAATTGACATGTTTGAGGTACTTTTTAGATTTTTTTGTTTTGTTTTTCTTGTGATCTCTTTGTTCAGATTCTAGATTCCTAGATATATTTTTTGGTTATTATTTTATATAAACAAATATGTTTACTTTATATATATCATCTTCTAATTTCATATTGTTGTTTTTGCTTATCTTATGATTTTAGGGATAGATAATATGAACTGGATAACCAATACACTGGCTTATCCTAAGGAGAGAATAAGTATTCCTCTCCCAGAAGAAATTAGTATTCTGTAGTTCATTATTGAAAGTTGAGGTTTTCAGGGTTAGGTATACTTCAAATAAAAATAAATCTGTCCTAGCAGATTAGTATCTTCAGCAATAGGGGTTTACATTAATCTCTGAAAAGCATCCAAAGACCATGTCAATTCCCTATGTCATTTCATTTGAACCACACTGACGAACCATCCAAGAGGAAGTTTCTCTTTTCATTCTTGATAATTTTGTTAGTGTGAAGTTTTTACGTGGATTTATCACCCCAGGAGGCATAACTCCCTTTAAGTTATTTGAATGCCCATACAAGGGCACAAACTTGGTGAATACTTGGTAAACCCACAAAGTTTCCTTTATAAACTACCATACACTAATTTCTGCTGGGAGAGGAATAATTATTCTCTCCTTAGGATCAGCCATCTTATTGGTTATCTAGTTCAAATTGTCCACCCCTGAAAATAACATTAGTGGCATACCTACATAAGTACAAAGCAATAGCTCTTTAATTGGACTTAATTCACATTCAATAAGCAGAAAAAATAAATGCCTGGAGCTGGAAACCTAGCCAAATATTCAGGGCTAGTGAAGTCATGAAAGTGTGAAAAGAACACACAATTAACACTTTAATAAACAAGTAATTACTATTTACATTCTAAGTATTTGCTCTTATACCTACAAAATGTGTGGTTGCAGTCATAATCCCAAGAAACTAATGTTTGCCAGAGACAAAGACCATTAGAGAATACCATAACCAATAAAAATGCAGAGAACAAGAGGCTGTGTTGCTCCCTCCCAACTGAAATACAAAGAATGCAGTTCTTATACCTAGGTTTCAGGAAGCATTGTGAAAGATGGGGAAACAGATTGTAAAAGGCAGAGAAACATAATATTTGTGGTGAGGTTTTTGTCTTCTATAAATGTCGATATGGCAGCCTAAAGAAGACATGAATACTAATGCTACCAATGAAGATGGCATCATGGAAAGTGAAAAACTTACAGTACCTCTCACCCTAGACAATGGAATATGGTCAATTCAGAAGTGCTGAGAGTGGAATAAATGGCTTTGTCCAGGAAATAGCCCCCCACACTCAATTATTCAACACCAACTGGTCAGACTGAGTATGTGTGTGTGTGAGTGTGTGTGTGTGTGTGTGTGTGTATGTATGTGTGTGTGTGTGTGTGCATGTGCACATTCCATTATGTGGAATGAAACAGATGTATATAGGAATATAAGTATATAAGAGCAATTATAGAAAAAACCATAAATTTGACAGATAGTATGATTTATGCTTGGTGTAGAAGAAAGAAAATGGAAGGAGGTAAATGACATTGTATTATGATGTCATTAGTAATATTGAATATTATTATTTAATAATAATAATTTATTATAAAAATCTAAGAAAAACTCAAACTTATTTGTTTATAAGGCACTGACTATTTACTGGAGTTTTGAGAGGTATAGCATCCTCATCTTGGAAATAGCTCTAAATATCAATGTATAAACATTTTATGAAATCTTAGAGTTCTAAGATTTGACTAGACTCAGCTACATGAAGGAATTTTTAATCAGATCCCACATGACCGCATGATCGTCAGTGAGGTTGAAATTCTCTGCATAAATTTAATTTGTGTGTCCTTCACATCCTGGTAGCCTTGGGGATTTGAACTTTTTTCATAGCAGATGACTTCATACCAAGAACGATTACATCTGTCTGGAAATCTTGCAGAATGGCTACTGATCAATAATTAACTTTAGCATGTTTCTAACAAGCACAGAATTTTATAAAAAAATAATTCTATAGAATTTGTCACTGATTTATGTGTAATTTTTATTAATATGTGCAGTTTCCCTTCTGTTAATTATCTCATTTATTTTATGGGGAAGTCTTATAATTCATTCTTTTAGGTAATTATTATTTGTGAGTTTTCAATCTATTTTAATGCATTCAGCCAAAATTCAGACATCATTTTTTGGGTTTAATCTCAATGTTACTAAAAATCAAAACACAAATGAAATTTTTTTCACAATAGAAAATATGCACAAGTTGTTTGAATAAAGAACAGAATTCAAGAAGAATAACTACTAATGTCTGTACAAGCTATGTTCCAATAAACAGAATGAAAGTCTCTGTTTAAATTAAAACAAGATTAAATAAAAAATAAAATAAATAAATAAATAAATAAATAAATAAATATTTGTCTTAGTCAGGGTTTCTATTCCTGCACAAACATCATGACAAAGAAGCAATTTGGGGAGGAAAGGATTTATTCAGCTTACACTTTCACAATGTTGTTCAACAGCAAAGGAAGTCAGGACTGGAACCCAAGCAGGGCAGGAAGCAGGAGCTGATGCAGAGGCCATGGAGGGATGTTCTTTACTAGCTTCCTTACCCTGGCTTGCTCATTCTGCTTTCTTGTAGAACCCAAGACTACCAGCCCAGGGGTGGCACCACCCACAAGGGACCCTTCCCCCTTGATCACTAATTGAGAAAATGCCCATAGCTGGATCTCATGGAGGCACTTCCCCAACTGAAGCTCCTTGCTCAGTGATAACTCCAGTCTGTGTCAAGTTGATACACAAAACCAGCCAGTACAATATTTTAAATACTTGCCCATATATTTCTATCAGTGCTTTCGGTAGAAATATCTTCCAAATACTAAATAATGAATTGTATTCAGAGAGAGGAGGAGAAAGAAGATGGGGTGGAAGGGAGGAAGGGATGAGAAGGGAATCCACAAATACTGGAACCCCTTGATACTTGGGGATTATGAATGGTACATTACAATAAAATAAGAGTGTTTGTCAATTTCATTAAGACTTTGGAAACTAGCCTGATCTTTTAAAAACATGGGTGTTTATAAAAGAAAATTAGAGTGAGTCTAGACTTGTGGTGACACAGGAAAAAAAGCTATATGAAGGTGGCTGGGAAGGGCATAATCTGGTCTAAGAGGTGAATTAAAAGATACTGGCATCCACCATTGCCTATAGGAACAATGGTGAGAGAAATAATGGACCTATAGAGAAGGTGAAATGGCAGCCTGACTTCTTCACCACTTTTCCCTTACTCATGGTGAATGTTCATATGTAGCTGAACCCTGCTTGATTTTTTCGTTGTTGCTGTTTTAAAATTTTTAGTAATTAATTATTTTTATGCACTCCGTATTTTATTCTCCATCCCGCCAAACCCTGTACACCCTCTGACTGTTCCACATCCCACACATCCTCCCCTCCCCTTGTCTCCATGTGGATGTCCCTACCTCCCACCCCACCTGACCTCTAAACTCCCTGGGGCCTGCAGTCTCTTGAGACTTAGGTACATAATCCCTGAATGAAAGCAGATCCAGCAGTGCTCTACTTTGTGTTGAGGGCCTCATATTAGCTGGTGCATGCTGCCTGTTTGGTGGTCCAGTATTTGAAAAATCCTGGGGGTCCAGATTAATTGAGACTACTGATCCTCCTGTAGGGTCACACTCAGCTTCATTCAGCCTTCCCTAATTCAACAGCAGGGGTCAGCTGCTTTTGTCCATTGGTTGGGTACAAATATCTGCATCTGACTCTTTCAGCTGCTTGTTGGGTCTTCTGGAGTACAGTCGTGCTAGGTGCCATTTTGTGAGTGCTCCATAGTCTCAGTAATAGTGTCAGGACTTGGGGCCTCCCCTTGAGCCAGATTCCACTTTGGACCTGTCACTGGACCTTCTTTTACTCAGGCTACTCTCCCTACTGTCAGGCATTTCATTTATGGTCCCCCCCTTTGAATCCTGAGAGTCTTTCACCTTCTATGAGTCATAGAGTGAGCATGGACCGGACCTAGGCCAAATGTCCATATTACAAATATTTTCTTATCCTGGTGGTATGAGGTACTCTATTAGCTACAATAAATGATTGAGAATATCTGCAGATGAATGCTGACAGTAAATAAAGTCTTTGTAATGCTTCTTATTCTCTCTGATATTAAGATACCCTTCATCTAAATGAGAATGAACAGTCTTCTACCCATATAGATTCTGCCCTTTCAGTAAATCTAGCCTCAAATAACTGTTCATAGCTGAGGCCTAAGACAAATTCCATCCCACACCTACATAGCTGAGGATATCAGTGGCACAGGCAAATGAGGCTTTATACAAATATGCAGTGTGATTTTAGTTCTTATTCTAGAAATCCTTAGAAATGCAACATTATACTTCCATGCTTGAAATTTAATCCCTTTAAATAGTGACATTGTTTGAGCCTGAAACAGTAACAAGAAGATTCTAAACACAGCTAGCAGCCTAGACTGGAGATACTTTGATCTTGAGAACTAGAGATTTGTTTTCCCTATAGAGAGGACCAAGTTTCTATGTCTATGTAACCAACAGAAACTCTTTTTGCAAATGCAAACAAGGTCCAGTGGGAGCCCAATGGTAAAAAATCAATCAAGCCAGCATGAGTACCATGAAAATGACTAAGACTATAAAAATGTTAGCAAAATAACATATCCTTTAAATGTGTTTTCTATTTCATGCCTACATGCAAATGCTAACCAGAATAGGTGTTTTTCAATAACAAATCATTTGTGCAAAATATAAAGGTTTTGGGGTAGTAGGCAAGTGCACAAGATATAAGTGAAGTGAGCTAAGATTCTAAAAGCTACTTAAAATATAACGCGAAGCCATTCTTTAATCTGGTATCTGTGGGTTTGAAGGTATACTGCTACACATGTCAATAGTAGATGTTCAAATCCCTTATATAAAATACTATGGTTTTTCATATAAGCTATAAAACACTACTTCGTGATTTACATTACATTACAAATTTACATTAGAGTATCCAGTAAAATTGGAAGAGTTTGCTGAGTTGTTGTACTGTACCTTCCAGAGAATAAGCCCACAATAAATCTGCTGCTCTTCCATGTTAAAAAATACAGTCATCACTTGTGCTTTTCAAACATTATTTTGAACAAAGCTTGGTAGATTTGGTGGTTGGAGATCTTATGAATATTCAGTATCAATTATATATATGTATATATAAATATATATAAACTTCTTATGAAATACAGTTGATTTTATAGTATTCACAATGACTATTATTAAAACACTTCTGTAGCAATTAAAATCTCAAAAGTAAAAAATGTAGAATATATTAGCAAAGTCAATGAACACACAAAGACAAAGATGCACACATAAACTCACACACACACGCATACACACATACACACACACCACACATACACATACAGAGAATAGAGAATAATAATCAATTTTTTAAAAAAATGTATAAAAGAATTCAAGTTCAAAAGTAATTAGTAGAAAAATATATTCAGTAATAGAGGGAAGAAATACTTGATGTAGTTATTGAACTAGAGATAAAAGTACATAGAATTCACCAACTCTTTTTTTAAAGATGTATTTATTTATTTATTTATTTATTTATTTATTTATTTATTATAAGTACCCTATAGCTGTCTTCAGACACACCAGCAGAGGGCATTCAATCTCATTACAGATGGTTGGGAGCCACCATGTGGTTGCTGGTATTTGAACTCAGGACCTCCAGAAGAGCAGTCAGTGCTGTTAACCTCTGAGCCATCTCTCCCACCCGTTTTGATTTTTTTTAAAAATAAATTTACCAATTTTTAACAAGAAGATCACAGTTTCCTTTTTAAAATGAGAAAAAATACAGATGAATATTTCTTCAGACACCTATGGAACAATAACTATATTTCTATGCTTTGTAACACAAAGGTATCTGAACACAAGGCTAAAGAGAATGGAGGAGGAACCGCATATTCAAAGATAATGGTTGAAATATTCAAAAATTGTTATGAGGGCAGTGAACATAATAGAAGTGAAAGCTAAAGAAATTCAGACAAAATTGTGGAGCTTTCATGAATACAGCTCTCTCTCACATATTATACAATTCTCACAGAACAATTTCTACCATTGGCTTTGCTAGTACTTTGTCTTTATCATCCATAATGATATGCTACAAGCAGGGTATGGCTGGTAAGAGAAGGACCAGCAGTCTTCACCAAGGAGAGGTCCCAATCCCAAGTGGTTAAGTCCAAATAAATATACATAAGAGCAACATTAAATGAATTCACCATGTTCTCTCTCTCTCTCTCTCTCTCTCTCTCTCTCTCATACACACACACACAATTTAACAAATAGAAGCCATAAATATAACATTAATGAGAATTAACATAGAAGTGTTAGGAGAGGAATGATGATGAAATGGAAATGATGTAAAGATAGTAGAAATGGGTAACATTCCCCAAACACAATCTAAAAATAAAAGTCTGTATGAAGACATATTGTAATTAAATATCTTAAGACTGTGGTTATGGAAATTTTTTCTTAAAATGTCCAGTAAAAGAAATCCCATTGAAATCATAGATTATTATTGAAATCATAGAAGCCATAGTATATAATATGGGACACATTTTTCAAAATGGCAAATGAAAACTAGTATAAACACGAATCCTATAGCATTATTCTTAATGAAAACAAAAAAAAAACATACTCTCAGATGCATAGTTCTCATAGTGCAATAATTAATACTGATAGTGAAATAAGTAATTACTGAAAAATATTTCCAATCAAATTCAACAATTCCCTAATGCTGCCTCCATGAACAGAAGCTCTTCTTCCTCCTGTGTGATGATGTTCTTAGGTCAGGAAGGGATGTTTGAGTTCTCAAACCAGTCTCAGAAGCTGTAAATCTCATTCCTTTTTTATAGGTTATTTTATTTATTTACATTTCCTGGTTTCCTCTTCCTCAATCCCTGTTCCATCCCCCTCCCACTGTTTCTATGAGAGTGCTCCCTGCCCACCCACTCCTGCCTCACTGCCCTAACATTTCCCTACACTGGGACTTCAAGCCTTCACAGGAACAAGGTTGTCTCCTCCCATTGATGCCAGACAAGGCCATCCTCTGCTACATATGCAGCTGCAGCCATTGGTCCTTCCATGTGTACTCTTTGGTTGGTGGTTTAGTCCCCATGCTTCTCTATTTCTCATATGTAGTATATGTATTGACCTCCATCCTAGACTTAAAAATTGTTCATTTTGCCTTGTCTTATGTCTCTTTATGTCTCTGTCTCTGTGCTTCAGTCTCTGTCTCTGTGTATCATTCCCCTTATTTTCTTTAAATTTATCTTTCTATCTTTCTCTAAGTTTTTCTCCCCTTGGAGAAATAGGGTAGAAAAACCAAAGCAATTTAATCAAAAACTTCTGAATCTTTCTCCAGTTTTATTAATTTTCCACCATTTTTTCCTTAGGCTACAGATTTTTTGAGACCCTCCCACTGCAGAAGTATTTTCATCCTAAGAAAATATGTATGAGTGTATTTTGTTCCTAAAGACAACTTTCCCCAGCAGCATCTAGAGAGAAGTACTTTTTTGTTTTGTTTTGTTTTGTTTTGTTTTGTTTGTTGGTTTGTTTAATTGTTTGTTGCCTGACTGCTCCCTGTGAGCAATTGACAGGATTCCTGGAGAGGAATCTGGTAGAAGCTGAGTTCCTCTGGTTCTCAAGAGCTTCATGTTGTCCAGGAAGCCTAGCTTTGGGGTATAAAACATTGTAAACCCTTTAACATTCTTCTACTGCAATAAATAGGGTCTGTGCATGTCTGTCCCATAAGAAAATGTTTGCTATTCTTGCTTTCTCCATTTCCACATCACAATTTTATAGGTACTTGCACTGTGTTCTACATTTCATCAATGTTTCAGGAAAATGGCCTTAATAAGTGGTTTTACCTGTCATTTTCTTGTCAAAGATGGGATAATCGCCTTTACAGTTTGGTAAGTTTCTAGTCTAGTTGATCAAATGAATCTAGACTGTTAGTTTATACTTTCTATACATATATGACAGTGTTGAGATTTTTTCTAAACCAGTTACTAGCAGTACATCAAACAGGAACCCCTTCACATGATTTTTAACAAAATACATTCCTTACTATGCTGCTGCTAAAATCTAATGAAGTTAGACTGTCATCTTTTGGTTTTTAATTTTATATAGTTGTCTTAGTTTGAGTCATATTGCTGTGAAGAGATATCATGACCATGTCAATGTTTAAAAAGGAATATGTTTAATTAGGGCTGGCTTACAGTTTCAGAGGTTCAGTCATTATCATCATGGTGGAAGCATGGAAACACGTAGGCAGACATGGTGCTAGAGGAGCAACTAAGACTTCAATGTCTTGATCTGGCTAGAAGGAGATGAGAAGCAGAGAACTCAAAGCCTACTCGTACAGTGGCATGCTTCCTCTAACAAGACCATACCTATAAACGGTGCCAGTTGCCATGGGCCAAGATTATTCAATCAACTATAATCCTGCAAACTATTTTACTCTTTACATATTGCCTACAGATTTTTTTATATGGAAATATGTCTTTCAACCATGAGTCTAAAGAGCATATTCACACTGATAAAATACTGGATCAGTAAAAGCCTTCAATATTGTTCAACACTTTTTCCATTGCAAAGTAAATATACATAATCATACATCTTTGAACATAGTGCTCTGTAATAAGATGTACTTTTAGCTTTTTAGATAATTGTAGTTAGAATTTTTCCACTCAATCTTCTCTGCCTAATTTTGTAGTATTTAGTGTTCTTATACTGTGTCCCAAATTTCACTGACAAAGGAATTTCTTTTCCTTATTTTCAATTAAAGGGACAATGGTCACGTTTTGAACAGAAATGTAATGGCCGGTTTCATTTTTGGTGGAATTTTCTTTTCTGCAAAGGAAATGTTAATTTTTTGTCAGAGGAATAAGATTTATTAATTGTAGTCATAAAAATATTAATTGATAGTCTTTTTCCTATTTTTTATTGGATATATTCTTTATTTGCATTTCATTTCTTTTTTCCTGGTTTCCCCACCCCCCCAATGTCCCATATGTCTTTTTCCCTCCCCCTGTTCCCCTATTCACCCCTTCCCACTTCCCTGTTCTGGTATTCCCCTACACTGCTGCATTGGGCCTTTCCAGAACCTGGGTCCACTCTTTCCTTCTTGTCGGACAGCATTTGGTAGGTGGATTGTGTCTTTGGTGTTCCAAGATTCTAGGCTAATATCCACTTATCAGTGAGTGCATGCCTTGGGTATTCTTTTGAGACTGGGTTACTTCACTCAGTATGATGCTCTGCACCTCCATCCATTTCTCTAAGAATTTCATGAATTCATTGTTTCTAATAGCTGAACAGTACTCCATTGATTGTATTTTTTTTACATTCCTGCATTTATCATAGTTCATGTGCATGTCTGTATATACATGTATGTATGGTTATACAGTGCACATTCAGAAGGTAGAGGTTAACTTGATTCTACTAACCAGATATGACCCTGGTGGAATGAGTTCTTTCCTCCTAGCAGAGATAGAGATTAGACAGAGGCTTTTCGGGCTCAGGGCCCTTCCTACTACCTTGCTTGCAGTTACAGCTTTATTTGTAGTTATCAACAATGAATGTTTTAGAGAGGTATCTCACAGTTGCTGCAATTATTGGAATTCATACAGCATGTTTTAAAACTTTTAGTACATACGCACACAAACAAACACACACACACGTGTGTGTGTTCAATTATTTAAAACATATTTTTCATTTATTGGGTTTATTAGTATGTTTTCCAAGATATTAGCTTTCTCAACTATCTTCTTACTATAGCATATAAGTTAAAAACATCAAGTCACTTGGGGCATTTTGTTATTATTAATTTTGATGGTGATGGGAAGTTTATTTGGATCACATATTACAATTCATAATGGAGTTAAGCTGAGGAACTGAAGTACAGAACACTAAGGATCATTACTTAATGGCTTGTTCCCTATGCTTGCTTAGTTAACTTTCTTACGCAAACCAGTTGTGGTGGTTTGAATTTGCTCAGCCCCTAGAATAGCACTACTGAAAGGTGTGGGCCTTGCTGGAGTAGATTTGGCCTTGCTGTAGTGTGTCACTGTGGAGGTGGGCAATGAGACCCAACCTCTAACCACATTGGAGCCATTCTTCTTCCATGAGTTCATCAGATGAAGATGTAGAACTCTTAGCTCTTCCTATGCCACGTCTACGTGAACACTGCCATGATCCTGTCTTGATAATAATGGACTGAACCTCTGAACCTGGAAGCCAGCCCAAATTAAATGTTGTCCTTATAAGGGTTGCCTTGGTCATGGTATCTGTTCACAGAAATAAAAGCATAACTAAGGACTGACCATGTTTTGTTTAGAAGAATATGGGTTTGGAGACTCTGGGGTTTACAAGCCATAGAATTCTTTAAGTGGTCCTTATTGGACCATCTTAGTATGTGTATGGAAAACATTGGTAATGAAGATGATTTAAACTGTGCAGACCTGGCCCAAGAGGTTTCAGTAGAGAAGTATGTTGCACAGAATCTGTTTTTCCTGATATTTTGATAATTAATTTGGATGCTTTTTGCCATTGTTTTAAGAATCTGCCTGAGGATATGATAAAGAAATTTAGATTAATTGCTTTGACAGAAGTCTCAAATAGTCAGGTATAAAACACCTAGGTTTATTGTTCAATGCTTTCCTTTGGACTTTAAATCTGGAATGAACTACAATCCGAAAATGGAGAACATAGGCTTTTGATTTGGATCTTGAGAAATAGTGCCCATGAAAAGCATAGGTCCAGGCATGGAGGTACATGTCTTTAATCCCAGGAGACAAAGCAATGTGGATCTCTGAGTTCAAAGCCAATCTATAAAACAAGTTCCAGGATACCCAAGGTTAGACAGTGAAGGAGATGGAAAACATGATGTTTGTAATAGAATAATGGAGGGGGACAAGTTTCATCCCCAGCAAGCAGCAGAACTTAGGGCTACTGAGACAATTAATGCTGGTTAGCTGGAGCTAAGAAATTATTGGTGATTAAGAACAGGCATCACTAAGATGAAATCGTCTGGGAAGTATTTTCTGAGATCACAAAGAAGCTGTCTTCCAGAGATATCCAAGGTTATAACTCATGCTGTAGCTGGACTTGGTAATATGTAAGAATCACTGAGGTGGTGATGGTTTTGGAGGCATGAAGGCATCACGGAGAACAGCTGAGGTATGACACTGTGAGAGACCAGTTGCAGTTGCAGTTGATGGCAAAGGACTGAAGGGKTCATGCAAAGAAGCTGAGGTTTTGCTCCATTAAAAGAGCCTATGAGAAGCTATTGGTGAAGCCTAGTTGCCACAGAAGACTCCAGGATGTTGGAGATGCTAGTATAATAGGATGTCTACCAAATAGAGCAGCAGTGGAATGGTATCAACCAGTATCTAGAGGGCTGAACTAAAGAAGTGGAAAATCTCTTTGGAGGAGAACAGAACATCAGGTGTGGATCCCAGACACAGGAACAAGAAACTGTGAAGTTGAAGTTGACTTGGAGAGCACCAAAATGTTAAAAATGCTGAAGCCATGGGAATGTTGCCAAAGAAAGTTCTAACAGGGAGGAGAACCATTCCAGGAGAAGGAAGTTTGTTGCTGTCAACAAAGATGAAAAAGGAGTTGGAGATCTGAAGACTACTATGACATATGCCATGAAGATGAACAGGTTGCCCAGATAGTTTGCTCTCTTGCTTTGGGGATTGCAGTTAAGTGACTGGATGAATCGCAGAAGAGATTTTAAACTTTGAACTTTTAACATTGTTGAGATTGCTATAGATAATGGGGACTTTAGAATTTGGAATAAATGTATATTTTATTACTGTATGACTAGGTATGGAACCCATAGACTCCTGTTTGGATAAGCCTATGTAGGCCAAGAGTGGAATGTGGTGATTTGAATATTCTTGGCCCTGGCAATGGTACTATTGGGAGATTGTTCCTTGTTGGAGTGGGTGTGACATTGTTGGAGGAAGTGTGTCACTGTAGGGTGAGCAATGACACTTCTCCTATCCATATTGCAGCCAATCTTCTCCTAACTTTCTTCAAATGAAGATGTAGAACTCTCAGCTTCTCCTGCACCCTGCCAGCATCAACACTGCCATGTTTCCATCTTGATGATAAAAGGCTGAACTTTTTAATCTGTATGCCAGCCTGAATTAAATGATGTCCTTATAGGAGTTTCTTTGGTCTCGGTGTCTGTTCACAGCAGTAAAACCTTAAGACTCCACGTTACTGGACTATGGATGATACTGCCCACAAGAACCTGGGTCCTTCTATATCAATCATCAATTACAAAAACACCTTACAGGCATAGCCACAGGCGGTGCTGACTTCTCAACTATAATTTCCTTTCTCTGTATGTGCCATGTTGACAACTAAAGCAAAGTATGATATATGTGTATGTATGTACAGCCGCAATATTTTTTATTGAATATAATCTTCATTTGCATTGCCAATGGTAAAATATTTCCTGATTTCCCCTCTTCCCCAAAGACTCCCAACCTCTACTCCCTTCCCCTGCCTTCAGGTATATGCCCTTTCTCCTGACACACTTCCACCTCCCCACCACCGTTTCCCTTTGTTGGGGCCTCTATTGAGCCTTTACCTGGCCAAGGACCATTCATCCCACTGATGTCCCACAAGGCCTTACTTTGCCACATTTTTGGCTGGAACCATGTGTACCTCTTGGTTGATGGTTCAGTCCCTGAGAGTCTTGGGGCATCTGGGTGGCCAAAGTCATTGTTCTTCCCATGGGGCTGTAAACCCCTTCAGCTCCTCCAGACCATCCTCCAGCCCCTCCATTGGGGACCGCATACCCAGGCCAATAGTTGGTTGCTAGCTTCTGCCTCTGTATTTGTAAGGCTCTGGCAGGGCCTCTCTGGAGACAACCATGGCATGCTCGTTTTGGTATACACTTCTTGTTGTTCATAGTAGTATCAAGGTTTGTTGACTGTTTATAGGATGAATCCCCAGGTAGGGCAGTCTCTGGGTAGCCTTTACTTCAGTCTCTGTTCCACGCATCGTCTCACTTGTTGCTTCTGTGAGTATTTTGCTCCCTTTTTCAGAGGAACCAAAGCACCTTCACTTAAATACTCCTTCTTCTTGAGATTCCTGGGCTGGGTGAATTGAAACTTGTTTATTTTGAGCTTTTGGGCTAACATCCACTTGTTAATGAGTGCATAGCATGTGCTTTCTTTTGTGATTGGGTTACCTCGCTCAGGATTACACTTTCTAGTTCCATCCACTTGCCTAATAATTTCATGAATTCATTGTTTTTAAAAGCTGAATAGTACTCCATT
>BDUI01000125.1:218183-234624 GCA_002335545.1 Apodemus speciosus
CCACTCCAGCTTGTTTCTTGGGACCATTTGCATGGAAAATTGTTTTCCAACCTTTGACTCTTAAATAGTGAATGTCCTTGCCACTGAGGTGGGTTTCTTGTATGCAGCAAAATATTGGGTCCAGTTTATGTATCCAGTCTGTTAGTCTATGTCTTTTTATAGGGGAATTGAGACCTTTGATATTAAGAGATATTAAGGAAAACTGATTGTTGCATACTGTTATCTTCTTAGATAAAGGTTATATTCTGGTTGTGTAGCTATCTTCTATTGGGTTTGTTGAAAGATTAATTTATTGATTTTTAAAGGTATGGTTTGATGCCTTTTGTTGATATTTTCCACCCATTATCCTTTGCACAGCTGGATTTGTGGAAATATACTGTGTAAATTTGCTTTTGTCATGGAATGTCTTGTTTTCTTCATCTATGGTAATTGATAGTTTTGCTGGATATAGTAATCTGGGCTGACATTTATATTCTCTTAGTGTCTGTATGACATCTGTCCAGGCTCTTCTGGCTTTCATAGTCTCTGGTGAGAAGTCTGGTGTAATTCTGATAGGTCTGCTTTTATATGTTACTTGACCTTTTTCTCTCATGCTTTTAATATTCTTTCTTTGTTTAGTGCAATTGGTGTTTTGATTATTATGTGATGGGAGGTATTTCTGCTCTGGTCCAATCTGTTTGGAGTTCTGTAGGCGTCTTGTATGTTCATGGGCATCTCTTTCTTTATGTTAGGGAAGTTTTCATCTATCATTTTGTTGAAGATATTTAATGGCCCTTTGAGATGTAAATCCTTGATTTATTCTCATTGTGTCCTGGATTTCCTGGATGTTTTGGGTTACAAGCTTTTTGCATTTTGCATTTTCTTTGACTGTTGATTCAATGTTTTCTAAGAAATCTTTAGCATTTGAGATTCTTTCTTCTATCTGTTGTATTCTGTTGCAGATGCTTGTATCTATGATTCCTCAATTCTTTCCAAGGTTTTCTATCTTCAGAGTTGTCTCACTTTGTGATTTCTTTATTGATTCTATTTCCTGTTTTAGATCCTGGACAGTTTTGTTCAGTTTCTTCACTTGTTTGTTTGTTTGTTTTTTTCCTAAAATTTTTTTAATGAATTTTTGTGTTTTCTCTTTAAGGGCTTCTACCTGTTGACACATGTTCTCCTGTGTTTCTTTTAGGGATTTTTGTGATTCCTCTTTAAGGGCTTCTGCATTTTGATCCATGTTCTCCAATAATTCCCTATGAGAATTTTGTTTTGCCTCTTTCAGGGCTTCTGCCTGTTGATCCATATTCTCTTGTATTTCTTTAAGGGATTTTTATGCTTCTACCTGTTGATCCATGTTCTCCTGTATTTCTTTAAGGTAGTTATTTATGTCCTTCTTGAAGTCCTCCATCAGCAATATGAGATGTCATTTTAAATCATTCTTGTTTTTCTGATGTGATGGATTATGCAGGATTTGCTGTTGTGGGAGAACTGGGTTCTGATGGTGCCATATTGCCTTGGTTTGTGTTGGTAATGATCCTGCATTTGCATTTGGCCATCTCGTTATCTCTGGTGTTAGCTGGTCTTGTTGTCTCTATCTTCCTCTGTCCTGCAGGCCTGTGTTTCTGTACTCCTGGATTCTCTTTCTGTCCAATGCACTGCAAACAACTGATTCTCCAGCAAGTATCAGGTGAAGGGGTCTCCCATCTGGCAGATTTGTTAAGAGTTGAATGCCCTGCAGGCTGCTAGTTCTCAAATGATGTGTTGCTAAGGGACCTCAAATGCCCTGCTCCTGCTATTTCTCAAATGCCCTGATCCTGTCAGTTGTCTAGAGAGTATCAGGAAGTAAGGTCCTCTCCATGCCAGATGTGGCGCAGGTCTACCACATCCAACGAAAAGAACAGCAGTTATTATATCCCATGAAGTCATGAATTTGAGAGGGCATCACAGGGGCACCAGAGGAATTGGAGTAGGAAGAAAGATGTGTACATGATGCAAATATACTACTTGCATGTAATTCAAAAAATATATCAAAAATTAAATTTAAAAACCAAATTTCTAAATTTTCCTTCTGTCTATTAGACTTACAAGCAGCCACAAGTGTTTAATGAATTTTCAATGGAAGTTTTATATTAATATGGGCAGGAATGAGCAAGAAAAATGTTCCATTTTATTCAATTCTGAAATGTACCAAAAAGGGGTGCTATCAATATCTGCAGCATAAAAGTTAATATTTGCACTTACAGCCGTGAATATTTTAACATTCATGGCTAGCTGTGGATGTGAACACCTAGGAGAATTTACTGAGGGAGGCAGAGGCAGGAGGATTAGAAGCTTCATGTCAGCTTGGGCTACATACTTGCTGTTTTGTCTCAGATAATGCTTCCTTTTCATTACTTCACAGACTAATTTTTTTCCCATTTGAAACAACTCTGCCAATGTCCTCCAACCTTTTCTGAGGCTATCTTTTGTAAGTCATTGATTTTTTTTTCCTTTTGTAAAGAAAAGTATATTGATTCAAATTCCTCTATCTTGCAAAATTCATGGTGTCCTTGTTTTTAATACCTGAATAGTATTCAATTGTGTAAATGAACCACATTTTCTGCATCTATTTTTTCAGTTGAGGGACATGTGCGTTGCTTCTGGCTACTTTGAATAAGGCTGTTATGAGCTTAGTAGAGCAATTTTCTTAGAGATATTGTGAAGTAACTTTTGGATATATTCCCAGGAGATGTATAGCTGGGTCTTCTGGTAGAACTATTTCCAATTTTCTAAGGAACAATATCGATTTCCAGAGTAGTTGTACTAGTTTGCAGTCTCTCCAGCAGTGGAAATAGAAAATATGATCCTGAGGATGATAACCCAGACCCAAGAGCACATTCATGATATGTACTCAGTGATAAGTGGACTTTTGTCAAAAAGTACAGAATATCAATGATATACCCCACAGACTTGTTTAAGAAGTTATGCAAGAAGGAAGGCCCAAGTGAGGATCCTTGAATCCCACTTAGAAAGGGAAACAAAATAATCAAAGGAGGTAAAGGGAAGGACCTGGTTAGGAAATCATATGAAATGTAAATAAAGAATATATCGAATTAAAAAAAGGAAAGGGTAGGGGGTAGGTTAAGGGGCAGGTTAAGGTTATCAGGCATGCAGAGAGACTTGAAAGAAGCCCAGAGTGCCAAGATATTGAATAGAAATATGTAACTTCTGGGTGTTGACATGGGTAGAACCTCTAGAAAGTCCCAGAAACCTGGGATTGGGGGATGCTCCTAGGACTCAATGTGGGCTACTTAGCTCACATGCCCAACAGTGAGGATATGGAACCTGAAGAAACTACCTCCAGGGTCAAGAGTGTAGGGATGGGGACACCAACCCACCTTCAAAATTTTCTAGTGAAATCTGTTCCTAGTGAAAATTGTTCCTGTCTAAAAAAACTGCAGAGATAAAAATAGGGCAGAGATTGAAAGAATGGTGGACAAAACAAGCCATACTTGGGAATCATCCTATGGGCAGGCACTAAAGACTGGCACAATTCCTGATGTTATGTTGAACTTACAGATAGTAGCCTAACTTGGCTGTCCTCTGAGAGGCTCTACCAGCAGCTGGCTGAGACAAATGCAGATATAGCCAAGCATCCGACTGAGGTTGGGGACTCCTATGGAAGAGTTAGGGGAAGGACTAAAGAAACTGAGAGGACTGCAACCGTATAGGAAAACTGTTGGTTTTTCCACGCAGTTCATCTACTTGCACCCCCACGCAAATCACCTGTCTGCCCGCCACGCAGGCCGCAGGGATGCTGCGGAGATGCGGCGGAGATGTGGCAGAGATGCGAGGCCACAATGAGGGACCACACCACACCAAACAGTTCCCGTGGGGCTTTATTTAAGATGGGGAAAGGTGCAGCAGGTGGGAAGAAGGCAGGGAAAGAAGGAAAAAGAGATCGAAGAAGAAACACTATCCATTTATATATTACTGGCGACGTAATTACAGGTAAAGGCCCATTGAATTCTGCGTATATGGCCGTTGCCTTGGTAACAGGCCTATAGTTGCAGTGCTAATTGTCGCCTATATGACGTCACAGGTCTTGGTACTAACAAAAACCAATGGTGTCAACTAATTTGGATCTCTGGGAGCTCCCAGAGACTAAGCCAACAAGGAGTATACATATATAGCAGAGAACTGTCCTGTTTGGCCTGAAAGGGAGAAGATGAGTCTAATTCTGTAGAAACTTCATGCCCTAGGGAGGGAGGGATGCTGGGGTGCGGTCCACTCTCAGAAGCAAAGGGAAAAGAGAATGGGGAAAATACTCTGGGAGAAGGGACTGGATGGCGGAGCAACATTTGGGATATAATAAATCAAATAATTAATTGATAATAATAAAATATGCTCATATTTTAAAAATACTATTATCTTTAAAACATAATAAAATTCCAATTAGAAAGCATTTCCATCTCTAGAAGCATTAACCTATATCATAGTATAATAATGGTAACATTTCAAAGGTTATTTACTGGTTCAAAATAAACCATATTATTTTTGAAACCAGCTGTATATATAAACATATCAGAAAATTCCATTCTGTTTTGTGTCTTCAATTAATTTAAATTTTTTTTAAATTTTGTTTAAAATTAAATTTTAACTGAAATTTAATTACATCGGTTTCCATCCTTTATTCCTTTCCTCCTTCCAGTCTTATTCTTATCTACCCTGGAAATATGTAATCCTTTGGTTTAATTAATATTTATATTAATATTAAATTAATTTGGTTTAAACAAAGATTATACTAGTCCTTATCTTTCTTCCTACAAATGTTTTAATAAAAACATACTTTCTCTTTCAAATTCATGACTTCCTTTTTCAGTGTTTGCCATTTCATATATTCATATAGCAAGTAAGAAAAAATATATATATGTGTGTGTGTGTCTGTATGTGTATAAGTGTTCATATATATGTATATATATGTATGTATTGTTAAATGCATAAACATAACTTGTTTATACAATTTTAAATATTTATTTTTAAAATATTTTTCCATTGAAAAAATAGTTTCACTTCCTTCCTTGCTTCCATCCCAAGCCCCCTTCTCCAACACTTACCATCTAAGTTGTTTCCATTTACTTACTTCTGTGACTAAAGTAGCAATTAATATTGCTAAGCAAGTGTCAATGGAGCAGGATGTCACGTCCTTTGGACATGTGCTGAAGAGTGATACAGCTGGGTGATATGGCAACATTTATAGCTTATTCAATTTATATATTGTTTATTACATCTCTGCTTATATTACCTTTTAACAAGATGGAAAGAGTATTTGTCATTTTTATTTTAGAAATTAACCGCTCAAGTAAGAAAGCTACAGTGTTTTCTGCAGCAATAATATGCTCAATGGCTTGGAATAAATATTCTTGACTTTCATTGACCTCATTTAAAGAATAATTATTTATTAAAAATTAACTTGAAGCAATGTTGTGCTTATCACTGGGAATATGTCAGCTAGACAAGCATAAAGTACATCCTAATATTTCAATTAGTGTTGGGATATAGAATATGAAAGTAAAAATGCTCATCTGTGGTATTAAGAATTAAAATTAGGCTCAAAACCTCAGTTATGCTATACAATGGGGACATCATATTTTAAAAGGAAATATTTTATTAATTATTTGAGAATTTCATACCTGTATTTCAAACAATGTATTTTTTTCCTTTTACACTCACTTTAATACTGATCACTGCCATTCTGTCATCCCCTTCTACAATGTCTCCTTCCATGTCCCTTTACCTTCTCCTCTGAGGGAGTAGAAGACATGCCCTGGGTATGCCCCACCCTGGTAAATCAAGTCTCTACTAGGCTAGACAAAGCAGCTCAACTAGAAGAACATAACCCAGAGACAGGCAACAGCTTTTGGGATAGTCATCACTCCAGTTGTTTAGAACCCACATGAAGAACAATTTGTACAACTGGTACATACATTCAGTGGGCCTATGTCTTGTATACTATTTATTTGGTGGTTCAGACTGTGAGAGTCGTAAGGCTTCAAGTTAGTTGATTGTTGGTCTTCCTGTGGAGTTCCTATCCATTTTAGGGTCCTCAGTCCTTCCCATAACTCTTCCATAATAGTCCCCAAGTTCCGTCCACTGTTTGGATATGGGTCTCTGAGTCAGGTGTGGGGTGGAGCCTCTCAGAGGACAGGCTGGCTGTATAGAAGCAAAGCAGAGTATTAATATTGTCAGAGATATTGTGCTTGTTCAAACTATGGGTCTCTAGTTGGGCTGGTTATTGTTGGTCCATTCCCTGAATCTCTACATCATCTCCCATCCTTACAGTTCTTGTACACAGGACACATTTTGAGTCTGAGGTTTTGTATGTGATGTCCATAACGCTCCACTCAGGTTCCAGCATGGGCATAAGAGTTGGCTGTTTCAGGTTTCATATCCCCAAGACTGTGAGGACCAGTTAAGGTCACCCCTATTGATTCTTGGGCACTTCCCCTGACCCAAGTCTTCACTGGTTTAGGAGACAACTTCCTAAATAGAAAAACAATGACACATGCTCTCAGATCAAAAATTAATAAATGGAATCTCATGAAACTAAAAACTTTCTGTAAGACAAAGGATACTGTTAATAGGACAAAATTGCAGTCTAGAGATTGGGAAAAGATCTTTACCAACAATACATCTAACAAAGGGCTAATATCCAAAATGTATAATGGATTCAAAAAGTTAGACACCAACAACACAGAGCTAAACAGAATTCACAAAAGAAGAACCTCAAAACCCTGAGAAACAAAGAAATGTTCAACATTCCTAGTCATCAGGGAAATGCAAATCAAAACAACTCTGAGACTCCATTTTATACCTCTCAGAATGGGTAAGATCAAAAACTCAACTGATCGCACAAGCTGGCAAGGATGTTTAGCAAGGGGAACAGTCCTTCATTGTTGATGGGATTGCAAACTTATACAATCACTTTAGAAATAAATTTAACAGTTTCTCAGAAAACTGGAAATAGTTCTACCTTAAGAGCCAGTTATACCACTCCTGGGCATATACCTAAAAGGTGTCTCACTGTACCATAGGGGCACTTGTTCAACTATGTTCATAACAGCTTTATTCATTATAGCTAGAAACTGGAAACAACATAGATGCCCCTCAACCGAAGAATAGATAGAGAAAATGTGGCACATCTCCATAATGGAATACTATTCATCTGTTGAAAAGAAAGATACAGTGAATTTTGCAGGCAGATGGATAGAACTTAAGAATATCATCCTGAGCAAGATAACCCAGACCTGATAGAACATGCATGGTATGTACTCATTTATAAGTGGACATTAGCCATAAAATAAAAAATACCAAGGGTACACTCAATAGACCCATAAAAAGCAAATAAGCTCCAAGTAAGGATGCTTGAATCTCTTAGAAGGGTGAACAAAGTATTCATAGGAGGGAGATAGAGAGAGGGAAGTGGATGGAAGAGGGGATTGGGAGGGGAATTAGAGAGGGTTCATGAACAGCTGTGGGAAAAGGCAGGAGTGATGGCCAGATGGCCACAAGAATAAATGGAAATCTGCAACTAGTGGGGGTGGGAAGATAGGAGGTGTCTTTTCTGGGTTGTGCCAAACAATGTATTTTTGATTATATTTACACCCATACTTTGGATTAAATCCTTAAGATCAATTCCACAGCCATATCTCTTTTCCAATATCCTATTATTTTATTTACTGATATTTTAAAAATAACTCACTGAATACAACTTGCACATATTCTTGTGCCCAAGATTATGGGTTCAACCACTTGAACATGGTGAAATTTCCTAGGCCAACCCATTTAATGAAAACCTCTTTCCCTCTCAGAAAAGAAAACAGTTTTCAATAGCTTCTAAAACTGGATAGGAGAGTTGGAGCTAGTAGCTCCTCCCAAATCCATACTAGAATTCTATGAAATCACAGCGAAAAAGAGTCTCAATGAAGGATAACAAAGATCAGGTTAGCTTGTGAGCATGTATTCCTATGGAATGTTGTTGTGACTGCATTGAGATGAGCAGTCCCACTGTGAGTCACACTTGTTAGCCTTTTTTGAGACATGAACTATATAAGTGTATAGCTGTGATGAGCACTAGTAAGCATAGGTGAATTCACTCATTGTTCTTGGCTATAAATATGACTAACAGCTTTAAGTTCTTGCTGTGACTTTTCTAGTGGTGAATTATAACTTGAAATAATTTTCTGATCAAACAGTTTCTCATTTTAACTGTTTGACTAAGTGACTTTTATCATAGCAACACAAATGTTATTAAGACATTTGCTTATTAAAACAATGTAGTGATAAAAAACTTGATGGATTTATATGTGTAGAAAAATATGCACTTTTGCATTTATTTTCTATAAAGTGAAACTGAACGCGGAGGTTTAACAGTTTAACAGAGTATGTGTGTTCTACATGTTTATTTTTATGTGTTGGATAACTGTGTGTGACCTATCAGACCATTTACATATGTTGATGGAATACATTCTTCAGAAAAAATAAAAGAAAGTACAAAATAAGAAGGAATAACCTTGAGACACTTGGGAAAGGAAAGGTTTTAATTTTATCAAATTTTATTAAAACTTTTGATAATTATTTTAGTAGATAAAAAGAAAGACAATACTGGCTTAATGTATACATGCTTGGCAATAATGCAAGGAAATATAGTGGCTTTCTTTTTAAGATTTATTTATTTTGTGTATATGAGTACACTGTAGCTGTCTTCAGACATACCAGAAGAGGGCGGGCACTGGATCCCACCACAGATGCTTGTGAGCCACCATGTGGTTGCTGGGAATTGAACTCAGGACCTCTGAGCAGTCAGTGTTCTTAACCACTGAGCCATCTCTCCAGTCCTAGTGGCATTTGGCTTGATTTTTAATGAAAAACATTAAAATTCATTGAATGAAATGGTTAAGAAAGATGAAAATATGAGAAGGAAATCCATTCTGTCATTAGTTTATATAGAAACTGCTGAGGAAGCACAGGCTAATAACTCTTATGTTACTAGTCCAGTCTCCATGTGCACTTTCTGGTCTTTGGTCAACAACATTGTGCCTGTGATGGTTTGTATATGATTGGCCCAGGAAGTGACCCTATGAGGAGGTGTGGCCTTGTTGGAGTAGGTGTGTCACTGTGGGTGTGGGCTTAAGACCCTCACCCTGGCTGCCTGGAAGTCAGTCTTCTACTAGCAGCCTTCAGATGAAGATGTAGAACTCTCAGCTCCCCCTGCACAATATCTGCCTGGATGCTGCCATGTTTCTGCCTTGATGACAATGGACTGAATCACTGAGCTTGTAAGCCAGATCCAATTAAATGTTGTAGAACTTGCATTGGTCATGGTGTCTGTTCACAGCAGTGAAACCCTAACTAAGACAGTGCCTTTAAGAGATTATACAATATTGTGGAGCAATAGAAAAATACTGATTTTTTTGTGTATAATTTCTATATTTTCTTCAACAAATTATACTTCTAAAGAAATTATTTTAAGATATCAAAAAGTTTTTCATTGTTTCATTCCATTTATTAGAGAAATAAACATAGTAACTAGAAGTACGTTTTAATCTACAATGCTAGTAGGTAAGGATCATGTGATAATCTGAAGTTGATAACACAGCCATCCTATTATATTGATGCTCAATGAATCTGTCTTAAAACACTTTAGCTACTTTCCTTTATGAAAGGAAACACGCTTTTGTTTGGTAACTCCATAATTTCTTTGAAAATACATTAATCCTCCCATGTGTTTATTCTTCAAATTTTAACGTTTTTGTTTATAAGTATGTAATGAATGTGTATCTGTAGGTGTGAGTGTTTGGATGAAAGATCACACATGCAAGCACAGGTGTTAAGGTCTGAGGACTGTCTTCGATGTCAGTCCATACCTCCGACCATCTATGTGACAGAGTGCCTTGTTCCTTGCTGCCTATGCTGTTCTTTAGTGGGTCTAAAAGTTTAGAGAGTCTCATGTTTCCACGCTCAAACCTGTAGGTCTCCCCGGGTATACTTTGAAGAATTTAGCTTTTCCTGGGTTCTTCTTCCCTCATACTCTGCTTCTTACTATGAGATAAGACTCATTGCCCTGCCATCCATTTCCCTGCATGACTCTATACATCACATATTGCTGCAGAAGCAACCATAACATGGGTTAAGAGAAATCCATTTCCCCCTTAAGATTTTTGCTGGAGAGCTTTTATCATGCCAGTAAAAAAAAAAAAAAAAAAAAAAAAACATGTTAGTTTAGTTTCAAGGCATTGAGCTGAGTGTTATACTATATATGTCTCCTCGGGTATTTCAAGCAGCAGTCATTCCTGGAGTGCCTTCTTTTCTTCTTTTTTGATCCGTGGAAATCTAAAACATAGCTCCATGTACTTCAGTGAATGAGAGAGCAAACATAGAAAAACTATGCCTGTACTAAAGTCACAATAGCCTACCTAAACTTGCATTAAAGAAAGTAATAAATATACTTATTATTGGTTTTTAATTGGACTTGAGGATCACAGCCATTTGTAGCAAAGCAACAAATGCTTAGCATTCTATTGCTCTTACTTTATCTCATGCTCACTTGCCATTTTAGCCTTTACTTTTTATGTAGACACCATCAAGTATGAAACCATGTTGATCAATACAAAATCTCAGAACTTGACCTTCATTGACAAAACAGTTATTGATATTTTCTCATTAAATTGGTGATGCTGATAAAGGAGCAAGGTGTGAATTGATGCCACCCCTCTGTAATAGTGTGCCTCCAAAGAACCAAAGAGTGACACTGACTATCAAAATTCCTGAAATACTAAGCAACATTTGGCCTCTAGTACTATGTAACTACTTGAACATTACAAAAATAAATCTAAAAGATCCATAATATTTTGGCATCAAGAACCAGTGTCTAAAGGAAATACAGGACAAAGTGTGGATCAGAGACTTAAGGAATGCCATCCAGAGACTGCACCATCTTGGGATGCATCCCACATATAGTCACCAAATCCAGACACTATCTTGGATGCCAAGAAGTGTGTGCTGACAGGAGCCTGTTATAGGTGTCTCCTGAGAGGCTTTGACAGAGTCTGACAAATACAGAGGAGGATACTCACAGCCAACCTTTGGACAGAGCATGGGAACCACAATGGAGGAGTTAGAGAAAGGACTGAAGGAGCTGAAGAGGTTTGCAATCCCATAGGAACAACAACAATATCAACCAACCAGACCCTCCAGAGTTCCCAGGAACTAAACCACCAACCAAAGAGTACATTGGAAGGTAACCATTGCTCCAGTCCCATATGTGGCAGAGGATGGCATTGTCTGGCATCAATAGGAGATGACCTTGGTCCTGCAAAGGATCTATCCCCTAGTGTAGGGGAATGCCAGGACAGTGATGTGGGAGTGGATGGATGAGAGAGCACCCTTATAGAAGCAGGGGGAGAGGGGATGGGATAGGAGTGTTCCAGAGGGGAAATCAGGAAAGTGGATAACATCTGAAATGTAAATACTTAAAATATCCAATTTAAAAAAAAATCCCGCCAGCTTTCTCTTCATTATCAAGTAATATTTTTCATTATTCTTTCCCTTTTAAAATAGCCTTCTCTCCTTCCACATCTCTCTTTACTTAATAAACATCAAACTGTCAGCCTCCTTTTTACCAATAAGTAACTGTTCAACCAAACAGACTTAACATTTACAGTTTCCAATGTAGGTTTAAAATAAATGTGCTACATGTTTATTCCTATATTTTGAAAATTACATATAAATATATGAATATCTTTATTTTCATAAGTAAAATATGTCATTATGCAGTTTCTATATACTTGGCTCCATTGAAATAAATAAGATATGTATACATCTTCATTTTCCAGCTAAAAGTCTGCAGTGTTGAGAATGAATGACAGAGAGTCATTAGGTGCAGAAGATTAAAATGAAAGGATATATATTACTTTGTCAGCACTGGCTACTGGAAATTTAGAGAAAAACCATTGAAAAGGAGAGGGAAAATAAAATTTGGCCTTGACCTATTTTAACTCCTCATTGGCATCCCATCGGCACCTCATTAACAAGATCTATTTCCCCCTTCAGGATTTTCTCAGGAAATCTATTTTCTTCCTACAATGAAAATATTTCACATGAAAATAAAGAGCTATGTGTGAAATATCTGAAAATCAGAAAAATGGTTAAGGGGCATATGTGGGTTGGGACAAGAAATATTTGTCAAAGAATTTGCTCATGTGCTTGTGTTTACAAAGCTGAGATATATCAAAAAAAATCGCAAGATGCCAGAGACTGGAGAGGAAAACACTTAGGACCTTTAGTAAGACTCACAGAATAGGTCAGCTAAATGCAAATTGTGAAACTCAAAGGTTGGTTTTAATCCATTCTTCCTGCTTAGTGTAGAGTTTAAGCCTCTCAAAATTCCAAGAGGCTCATATATTTAGGACTAGTTAAAATCCTATTAAGCCAGAGAGGGATTATGTAGATTAATAGAAGGGGGAGGGGTGGATTTGCTCATTTTATTGTAGCATTGTCTGACTCAATTTTGATTATTGATGACTTTAGTCTGAGTCCCATTCTGATACTATACGATTCATAAGCTTTTGTAAGGGGCTTTGCAAATGACAAAATGTATCATTTAATAAAGAAATATTTTGTTCAGGGGGAAATATTTAAAATGCTTATGATGAAAGAACATATTCAGAATGAAACTTACTGCACAAGTTGTTGGATAGGGCACATTTTCCAGAACATTTTAATATAAGATGGAAAATTTCATAAAATTGAGTAAAACATTTGGTTTGCTTGTAAAGATTTTAGTTTGTATATATTCTTTAATTTATTTATGTTTCTCAGAATGTATGCACATGAACCCATACTTGATTGGTGCTTAAACATTTTCATATTAGGACATTTCTGGATTTTAATTTTTAAAAATAGTTCTTTATCTCAAAATTTTCTCATCTGCTTATAATGCATATTGATCAAATCACCCCTTTGATTCTTCCCTCTCCCTATTACCTTTTAAAAATCAAAATTCCAAAAATCAAAATTTTATGTTTAAAAAATCATAAGATCACTTAATACTCTACATAGATACAAGTATAAGACCATCAACTCCATTTGTGTGTAGACCCTATGTCACAGTTTAGTAACCCGTATAGAAGCAACGCTAAGTCTGCCAATAGGTTCTAGATAAGACAGCAACTTTATGCATTCTAGCGACCCCCCCTTTAACTTTTTATTGATTCTTTGTGAGTTGCACATCATGCACCCCAGTCCCACTCATCCCCTATTCTCTCTTATCTGACCTTTGCTCTTGTATCCTCCCTCCCAAAATAATACTCAAGTGTATATACACATGACATAGAACAATATATAATCATGAAAACTGTAGCATGTCAATATGTCCCACCATACATAAATTTATCCATACATCTTCACTTGCTAATGTTCATTATAATGAGTCATCATCAATATTATATCCTCACCAGAATACGTCCCAGTTATCTTGTTGCTCTATGTCATGGAGATCATCCAGCTTTGGATCAGCAAGGCTGGCCATTTCACATGTCCACCCTGATCACAGATAATATAGATTTTGGGTAGGCCAACTCAGAGCCCTGGTTCTGAGCTTGGTTGGGAGCAGAGCTGTAGGATGATAGCTCTCCATTATCTGTACCACCAGGTAAAGCTTGATAGAAATGGCTCCAACTATGCCACTCATGCCTACACTGGTTGACAACATGGTCAGCTCTCCTGCTCTGATGCATTCAGGGCCAGCTTACCGGCACCCATGCCTACAGGACCAGCTCCATTGTGCTACACAGTCAAGACATGGAGTCTACTATCCAAAGTGCTGTAGCCTAGATATCCTGCTCTTTCATACTCCAGGCTGGTGTGTACACCCATGCCTTTACTATCACGGCCAGCTCCATTGTGTTGTCCAGGCCTGGAGTAGGGCCTGCTTTCTAGAATACTCCATCAGGCAAGGGACAGGGCCAGATCCCCTTCTCTCATGATTCCAAAGCCAGCTTTCCCAACTGCCACAGGTAGTGTGTGTGTGTGTGTGTGTGTGTGTGTGTGTGTGTGTGTGTCAGGGGAAGCATCAAACATCTCATGGCAGATCCTCAAGGGCCAGTTCACCCATGCCTCTTGAAAATTACCAGTCCTATTGTGCTGCCTAGATGAGGTGCAGGGCCCACTTTCCTGAAAAATGGAGCTTGTGAGGGGCAGAGATATCTCTCCTGTGCTCAAGACCCTGTGGGCAGGTTTCCGGACTGCAGCAATCAGTTACATCCCCCCACCCACACCCTCAGGATGACTCATCCAGACTTAGGCCCTAGGTCCAACTCCACTGTGCTGTCTGGCAAGGCATAGGACCTACTCTCCAAAATGGTATAGTTAACAGGTGGGGCTAGCTCTCCAGAGAAACCCTGACAGTAAGGCTTGAGACCAGTTCTGCACCGCTTCTGACATCCATGTGTTCCACAGCTGGAAGCACAACCAGGAAATTCCTCATGTTCTCTAACGGTAATATGATCCTTAGACCTCAAAACCAATCTCTGCTGCTAGATAACCATTGAACCAGACATGGCCCACAGTGGCAGCTTGCACTGGGACTTCACAATAACCCTAGGTAGCAGGGTTGGCCACTCACTATAGGCTACTCCTATCTACTTTCAAGTCTCCAGTTCGATTTCTATTTCTAATGCTCCACTTCTCTTTCAACCTATCTTTCTATCATAGAATTGCACATTCGGGTTGGTCCTGCTACAGGAGAGCCAAGAAGCTGGCATAACCCGGCATGACATCTTCTATCAACACTGTAGGGCCTGACAGCAAGTTGGTGCAAATAGTCTGCCTGTGATGAGCATTGGAGGACGGGTCTGTGGATGGCATGTTGATCTGCAGGTCTCCATCTGCTTGGTGGTAAATGGGGGTCTGTGTATCTATGGCCCACCTGTGCTGTGGCAGAGGGTAGTTCTATGTATCTTTCACAGCCCACAGTGTATGGCACGGAGATGCTGGGGTTGTGAGTTATCTGATATTTGTAGGCCTTGAGCATATAGTCACAACTACTGTGATTTAATGTCTGCAATGGCCCTGCCATGATTTACAAGTCTTTTTGGAGGGTGGGGTGGGGAGTTGGAGTTGAAGATCTCCACTAATCCAAATCTTAAATTTGTTGTCTCTTCCTTCTTCAGATATCTCTTGCCTTGAGTGAATGGGATATGAGATGTGCATCTCGCTGCCTTTTATTCTGTATATGTTGACAAGTTCTTATTCTTGACCAATCACAATTTATAAATTTATCACAATGATAAAATAATATTATCTCATGAGGATTGAAAACTGTCTCATTCCATAAGTATAATGATATGAATTTAGGGAATGTTTTATTCCCTGTTTTATTGGGAATGTTTTAGGGAATGTTTTATTCCTGAATGTGTATTCAGGAGAACAATATTACAAGGTTCTCCAAGGATTTTAGGCCAAGTTAAGGGGACTTGATATTGTTTTATCTTGTGAATCCTGCCATTAATCCAATCAGAAAGTGTTGTTTCCTGCTGTAAAATTCAAGTCACTATAATTGCCTGCCTAGCCAAGGCAGTTGTCATTGTCACCTGAGAAACTGGGTAACAATTGGATGGCTGGATATGAAGGAATTATGAGATACAAACACTACAGATATTTGAAAACATCATATGGGACTACCAACTCGCTTGGGGGACTGTGAGGTCTGGGCCCAGGATTACAGCCTAGGCAGCCACCTTGCATCAGGTCAGAGCAGCAGGTGGTCACTGAGCTGACCCATGCAGCTGACAGCTCACTCGGGGGTCTGCACAGTCTGTGCTCAGATTTCAGCCAAGGCAGCCACCTTGCCTCAGGGCACTACAGACTACTAGCAGCAGAGGCCAAGTACTTGGACAGAGTCTGAGACTGACACCAACTACCCTCTCAGGCTCTTGCCTGCACCCAGAGCCAAAACAGCTCGGTGGCGGTCTCGGGGAGCCAGCCTGTCTGGTGTGGAGCAGAGGCCACCATCTTGCCTGAGGTCAGAGCTGTGGGCAGTCGCTGACCCGCAAGGCCACCAACTTACTCGGAGATCTGTGTGGGCTGTGCCTGGATTACAGCAGAAGCAGCCACCTTGCTTCTGGGCACCTCAAACAGCTAACCAGACAGAGCCCTGTGGACTGAGAGCACCACGAACTAGGCTCCAGCAGTACAACCAGGGAAGCTCTACTCCTGCAGGGAATCATGTGGTTAGACAGAGCCCCAAGACCCGCCACCATCTTGCAGCTGGTAGCCTGACCAGGTCACCATAGAAAATCAACAGAGGTGCCCAGGTCATCATAAAGATCTAACAGACGAGCCCAGATCTGTGGAGAAAAAGATCTGATTCTTAAGAGCTGGCATCTAGGCAGGCCAGGAGGAGACAGTGGGAGGCCAACTG
>BDUI01000125.1:244516-259809 GCA_002335545.1 Apodemus speciosus
ATCAGTGGAATAGAATTGAAGACCCAGACATGAGCCCACATACCTATGATCACTTGAACTTTGACAAAGAAGCCAAAACTATCCAGTGGGGGGAAAAAAGAGAGAGTATTATCAACAAATGGTGCTGGTTCAACCAGTGGTCAGTATGTAGAAGAATGCAAATTGTTCTATTCTTATTCTCATTTAAAAGCACAAGTCTAAGTGGATCAAGATCTCCACATAAAACCAGATACACTAAATCTATTAGAAAAGAAACTGGGGGAAAGCCTTGAACACAAGGGCACAGGGGAAAATTTTCTTAACAGAACACCAGTGGCTCTTTCTCTAAGATCATCAATTGACAAATGGGACCCCATAAAAATGAAAAGCTCTGTAAGGAAAAGGACACTGTCAATAGGACAAAATGGCAACCAACAGATTGGGAAGAGATCTTTGCCAACCCTACATCCAATAAAAGTCTAATATACAATGTATACAGAGGAATTTAGACTCCAGAAAAACCAAATAACCCTACTAAAAATGGGGTATAGAGCTAAAGAACGTGTTCTCAACTGAAGAATATCAAATGGCTGAGAAGCGCCTAAACAAATGTTCATCATCCTTAGTCATCAGGAAATTCAAATTAAAACAACCCTGAGATTCCACCTCACACCAATCACATTAGCTAAGATCAAAACCTCAGGTGACAGCAGATGCTGATGAGGATATGGAGAAAGAACACTCCTTCTTTGCTGG
This sequence comes from Apodemus speciosus, assembly GCA_002335545.1. NCBI lineage: Eukaryota > Metazoa > Chordata > Mammalia > Rodentia > Muridae > Apodemus > Apodemus speciosus. The sequence goes on from BDUI01000125.1 coordinate 245,252, forward strand.
TGGGACTAATAACTGGGAAAATCACTTTGGAAATCAGTCTGGAGGTTCTTTAGAAAATTTGAAATACTTCTACCTAAGACCCAACTATACCACTACTGGGCACACACCCAAATATGCTCCAACAAATAACAAGGATACATGCTCCACTATGTTCATAGCAGCCTTATTTATAACAGCCAGAAGCTGGAAACAACCCAATGTTCCTCAACAGAGTAATGGATACAGAAAATGTGGTACATTTATACATGAGTACTACTCAGCTATTAAAAACAATGACTTCATGAAATTTTCAGGAAAATGGATGGAACTAGAAAATATCATCCTGAGTGAGGTAACCGAGGATGGTTGCCTTATGGTAACCATCAGAAAAGAACACACATGGTATATACTCAGTGATAAGTGGATTTTAGTGTCCAAAAGCTCCGAATACCTATGCTACAACCAGGAAACCATGTACAACTTAAGAGGGAAGACCAAAGTTTGGACATTTCAGTCCTATATAGAATGAGGAACATGATGATTACGGGTGGTAGAGAGATGGACGGAAAGGGGGAAGGGATAAAAAGGGGAGCAGGAGCAGGTATTGGATGTGACAGGAGAGAAATACAGAGTTTCAGGAAATTGAATAGAAACACAGCAGTGGGGGATGGGGATCTGGGGTTAGTCATTAGAAAGTCCCAGACTCCAGGGAAGCAAGAGGCTCACAGGAGCCAATGGTGATTACTTTAGCCAAAATACCCAACAAAGGGGAGGAATGTCCTGTAAAGAACACCTTCTATAGATAGGCATGGCCCCCAGTTGAGGGATGGGGCCACCCACCCATCTCAAAAATATTAACCCAGCAATGTTCTTGTCCAAAAGAAATGCAGGGACAAAAAAATGGAACAGAGACTAAAGGACAGGCCATCCAGCAACTGCCCCACTTAGGAATCCATCACATTTGCAGACACCAATCCCTCACTCTATTGCTGATGTCAGGAAGTGCTTGCTGAAAGGAGACTGATATGGCTGTTAGATGTGAGGTGCTACCAGCAACTGACCAATATCCAATATCGATGTAGCAGCTTACAGCCAACTACTGAACTGAGCCTGGGGATCTAGATGATCTAGGGGAAGGACTAAAAGAGCTAAAGGGTATTGCAACCCCATAAGAAGAAGAGGAATAACTGGACCAAACAGAGCTCCCAGGGATTAAACAACCATCCAAAGTATATTAATTGATGGATCCAGGACTCTAGAAACATGTAGCAGAAGATGGACTTATTTGACATTAATTGGAGGGGAGGAAGACTTGATGCCCCAGCATTGGGGGATGCTAAAGCATTGAGGTAGGCGTGGGTTAATGATTGGAAGAGCATTCTCATGAGACAATGGGGAGGGGAGAGGGGGAATGTGATTGGGGGTTGTGGAGGGGTAATATCATTTGAAATGAACAAAATAATCATTTAAAAAATGAGGTCATGAAGTTGAGAAGAGGTAGGAGTAAAGGAACACTCCTCCACTGTTGGTGGAATTGCAAACTGGTACAACCACTCTGGAAATCAGTCTGGCGGTTCCTCAGAAAACTGTTCACGACACTTCTGGAGGAACCTGCTATACCACTCCTAGGCATGTACCCAGAGGATTTCCCCGCATGCAATAAGGACACATGCTCCACTATGTTCATAGCAGCCTTATTTATAANAATAAGGACACATGCTCCACTATGTTCATAGCAGCCTTATTTATAATAGCCAGAAGCTGGAAAGATCCCAGATGTCCCTCAATGGAGGAATGGATACAGAAAAGGTGGTATATTTACACAATGGAATATACTCAGCAATTAAAAACAATGAATTAATGAAATTTTTAGGCAAATGTTTGGAATTGGAAAATATCATACTAAGTGAGTAACTCATTCACAGAAGAATACACATGGAATGCAGTCAATGATACATAGATATTAGCCCAGAAGCTCAGAATACCCAAAACCCAACCCACATATCAAATCATTCCCAAGAAGAAGGAAGGAGAGGGCCTGGGGCCTGGAAAGGATTAATGCAGAATTGTAGGGGATTGCCAGGACAGAGAAGTGGGAGGGGATTGATTGGGAAACAGGCAGAAGGAAGAGGACTTATGGGACTTAGCAGGAGGGGGGAACCGGGAAAGGGAAAATCATTTGGAATGTAAACAAAAAATATAAAAAATATAAAAAATAAATAAAAATGTGTAGGGGTAGGAGTGACATGACAAGAGTTGGAGGGGAACACGTGAGTGATAGAAAATGTAATATAGTACTTATTTATGAAATACTCCATAAAGTAGCAAATGATACAAAATTAACATTTACTTTTGGATGTAAAACACAATGAAAAAAATAGATCCATAAGAAAATACAGTGTAATCTTTGACACTCCCTTACTACTAATTTCAAACTTTGAATGGGAAACCAAAATCGTACCTTCTCATACAAAAGCTAATTGAGTTTCCCTGATAATAAATTCATGTGATGACCCCCAGGATGATGTCTTTACTGTAGAATAATGGTTGTACTCCTTTATTTGTTCTATGTGCTGTGGAAAACAAATTCATTGGCTATATACTAATTTACGACAGCTTTTACAAGATTCCTATTATTACTTGCTGCTTTCTATCCTTTCTGCAGAATTGAAAAGCATGTTCAAGGAAATATTTCATCACTTGTCCACTTGGGAAATTTTCATGACATGATTGTCAATTTCAACCCTTCCCAACATGTATAATGTTTTAGTTTGTTCAGGGAATGCTGCCTCACTGATGAGCAGGATAATGAGGGAAAAGGTATTTTTTTTTTAATGGACAGATTTCCCTCTCCTTCATATTGGTGTTTACCTTCTGCTCCATTGCTTTTCCTTTATAAATCCAATATAAGTATCATTCTACTTGTTGAAATTTAGTTCATTTGTGACCCAATGAAGAAGTTTTAGACTTCAACTACCTAAATTATTTGAAGGTATATTTAGATGATACAGTGTGTTTTGATATCATTGATTTAAAGATGTGTGGTTCTGGCAGTCTACCTCATTTCCTCTGTAGTTTGGCTTTTCCACTAACTTAACTGTTTCTTTTTTTTTCTGCTGTCATATCATATTCAGTCTGAAACTACTTTTGGCATAGCAACAATCCTTTACTCTCTGGGAATTATTATGAAAACACTACTCCCTGTTCATCATCCAGGAGTGGAGGTCTATCTTAGTTGCATTTGCAGAGGTACTCTAAGATAAATTGTGCTCAGTTTCTCTTCCCTCACTCTGGTTCTGCATAGCAGCCACCAAATCAATATGAAACTTGTCCCTCATCAATACAGTACAATGGGATGAAGCTAGGAAAATTATAGACTATCTAGTGATTAACACTAACTCTAATATATTATGGATGTTAGATCAAAATTTCATGACTTATTAATAAATATACAATAGTGCTATAAATTAACTATCTATTCGTGTTAGGCATATGGTAATATCTCAGGTTACCTGCCTTCCAACTGCTTGGTACATGGTTCTGATTTTGACAGTGGTAGAGAATTGAGTCTTCACAAGTCGATCCAGTCCATCCCTGCCTTCCTTAACTATAAATCTACTTCCTTTTTTCTTTCTTCTGAAGTAGGGATAATTATGTAGGTTTATTTAGTAGAGCTTCTGAGAACAGCTCTTAACAGTTTCTTCACACATCACCACACAGTTCCTTCTTTCAGAATTTTCTCTAGTACAAGCATATGAATACAGTATGCTTTGATCATTACATATGAAATAGTACTCCATTCTCCATTCCATATACTTCCTGAATACAATGACATGGAATAAACCTTATCATTCTAAAAGGATAAAAAAAAGAAAATGCTACAAACAAAGATCACCATCTAGAAAAATGTACTTTGTGTACACACAATATATATTTGAATGAGTTTCTTTAAATATGCATTTAGTTTATTTTCATCTCTAGAACAAAGATGTATAACACAATATGGCATTTGTAAGGAAACATGATGTTTATAAATAACCATTGTTATTACAAGAATAAAAGCAAAACCAACAAAACTAACCATAATAGGTAACTTTAAGGAAAGCAATTTTGAATGAATAAAATAATATGCACATATAATGTTATGTATTTTTTTATATCAAACGGAAGCAATACTGGAGTATTTTTTATGTTGTTCTCTCATACCATTCAGGAACAAAATCAGGAATCCTCTATACACATTTCCTCAAGTATACATTTTCCTAAAAGAAAAAATACTTCTGTGCTTAATTTGTCTTATCTGCCCAGGGGTATTGGTTATAAGATACCTTGCCAATTTTTTAATGATATGAATGATTGTGCCAGGATTGTTCTATGCCAGCTGCACAGGACTAATTATCTACTTTCCTCAAATGTCTAACTTTGAATAATTATGGTTTATTGGGAATATATAGAGTCTAGGCTAGGGAGAGACTAGAATCCTGACTAATCCATTATATTTTTTCATTTTATTGAAAATAGACTTTATTCTCACATAATATATCCTGGTAATGATTTCTGCTGCTTCTACGTTTCCACCTTCTCCCCACCTCCACACCCGTTTATATCCATATCACTTCTCAATCTTCTGAAAATAAGCAGGCTTCTATGCAACAATAATATAATAAAATATGATAAAAACAATCTAGCACATGTGAACTAGAGAAAAGAAACAGAAAATATCAATTAAGTTAAATTAAAATTATAAGATAAGATTTTCAAAAGAAGGAGAGTTTCAAACACCACATTATGAGACAAGGAATGCCAAAGGATGCTGTTGAGATCATTTCTATTGGTTATCTACTGCCGGATATGTATTCTACCCCGCAAGAATTATTTGTATCTCCAGTGAGATTAACTTGTAGGAATCTAAAATGACATGGAGGGTAGCTACCAATTGGAGACTCTTCTGAGTAAAAAATGCAGGCAGGTTTTCACTTCACTTCTCAGCTGTAGGACCCAAACTGATGCAGATTCAGTAAACCCAGCACATGTTGCTTCAGTCTCTGTGTGTTCAAATGTGCTTCAATCATGTTGACTTAGAGGACCTTTTTTTCTTGGTGTTCTAAATCCCCTGTGATTATTATGCTATTACCACCTCCTCTTCTATGAACTTCTGAGCCTTGTTGTGAAGGATTTTATGGAGACTCCTCATTTAAGGTTTCTTAGAAGAGTCTCAGTGTAATAACTAACTGTGGGTCTCCATATTTGTTCCCTTATTCTGAAGGGGGGAAGTTTCTCTGATAACAGTTGAGCAATGCACTGATTTATGAACATGGCTGAATGCCATTTAGATACTGTAATCAATCTTGCAACTTATATCCACCCACTTACAAGTTTCTAACTCTATATATAAAGTATATGGTTCTAAAGATTGTACCTTGGCTACCATTGAATTAGGAGCTTATATCCATACACAACCAAATGTATATCATATCATCTTTCTGGGCTGGAACATTGAAAATTGAATAACTGCTGGTGTTATACAGTGAGATGCTATCTGAAATCCCAAACCAAACAAAAGTAAATAGTATTCTAACAAGCTTGTTTTATATTCTTTAATATATATATATATATATATATATACACATATACATATATATGTATATGTGTGTATATATACATATATGTGTGTATTGTGTATACTAGTATATATATGTGTATATTACTTGTGTATATATATTTATTATATATACATATATAAATCATAACCATATACACATGCAAACATTAAAAGCTCAGAATAGAAATCTGCAAGTGGTGGGGCTGGGGTGGGTAGGCATCTCTAGGATATACCAGAGATCGGGGATGGGAGAGATGTCATAAATGAAACCCATGAGGATTTACTCATGAAGTAATAATTCATCCATGCATTCTCTTATACCTTGTATTTCATTTGTGTTGATTGTATTTCTGAGTATAGGCAATAACCTTGAAGATAGAAGCATTGTGTCCTTCTGTGACAGAAAGGAGATAAGTTTCCTGTCTAGTATTGTTTATCAAACATAATACCTCCTTCCAGGCTAATGGGAGGACAGGTCTACTAGCAGTTTTCTTTATAAAAGCAGTTCTCCCAATTCAAATTTCCTCAACTGTGACATGAAATTACTGTGTTCAGCATCTACCTGGGGCTGTCTCAGCATTGTCTGAAGGGACTTTAGGGCTTGTGCAAAACCCAAGTGGTCATGAATCTCCTTCATGAACACTTTCTGCAGTGTTGTGAATAATAAAGATCCCCATCTTGGACCTAGGAGCCTCCTTTTTCCTAGTAGCATCTAAGAAACTGTGACCGCATAACTTGTTTAAATAAGGAAATAGTTCAAATCATTTACAGTTCTTTACATGTAATTTCTGATAGGAACACATTTATTTTTAACTGACAAAGTAAAATGTAAAAATAGATCTCTTAATTAGTTTCTATGAAATTTTAGATATATGTGTACATTGTTTAATATATAAGTAAGGTCAAGTAGGTAAAACTTGCAAACAAACATTGATTGTTTCTTATAATATATTAACTCTTTTTATTATTTAAAGTAAATGATTCGTGATCATTTATGGTATTATAGCATATTAATGTACTGCRATAAAATAGAAAGTCTTGATATTACTGCCATCTAGCACAACTGATCAATTATTCTCTAAGCTACAATTAATCTTCTCCTCATGCTCTAATAATCTCCATTCTTCTGAATGCTCTACACATTACAAAAACAATTTTAGATACAGATATAGAAAACAAACCTTGCCTAGTATTGTTAGAAATATATAACAGTGTGGCAGGCATGGATGTAATATGAAGAGTCTTGTGAAAGTAGCAAGTACAACTACCATTGAACTGGGAAAATTTGCTAAGTAGCATTATCAGCAGCAGATAAAATGTGCACACTGAAGACACACAAGTGTGTTCAGGTACATTGTATCACTGTAGTACTAAAGGAAATAAGAGAATGTACATAAACACACTGGAATATTACATACCAAGAAAATGGAATAAAATTCTGCCATCAGAAATAATGTAACTAGAACTGGAGATCATTTTGTTACAYGATATAAACCAGGTATAGAAAGAAAAATTCACTTTCATATATTTTTCAATCTGTCAGAAAATAAAACAATTTTCTTATTAAAAACTAACCGGCCTCAACATGTTTACTATATAATTAATTCTGCTAGTATATTTATATTACTTATCTATGGCTACAGGCCTCATTATATTCCATATAATTCATATAATGTTCAATTAAAATTCTGTATTTATATACTTGATTCTAAAACCTTCATACCTTATTATAAATATACAGAGAAAATGATCTTCCATTTGACTATTTTTAATGTAGCACATTTGGAAATATATTAAGTGAAAACAGAAGTTATTAAGGTGATGTATTTGAAAAATGTGGTACTGAAGTTTTAACTTAAGGATTAAATTCTTAACAATTTTATTTTCAGTGTAATAAGTGACCTGAGAGCTATAAGTTCTGCTTTATTTGAATGTCTGTGATATCGTTTGACATAATTTGTTTCTGTGCCAAAGTAGCCACAAGTCTAAAGTTTGTAGCTGCAAAGACAAACTAAAAGTAGCTCAATTTATTCTGTAGATAGCACATTCTCATATCATTGAGAAATCTCTACAAATTTATGGTACTTTAAAAAAGTTTTTGATATATTTTTATTTTCATTGTTTCTATTATGATTCAATGTTCATGAATATATTACTAGTAGAATGGTAATGGAGTTCAAAAGGAAAATATACACACACATATATATAATTAAATGCATTTAGAGAATGTGGTATATAAACTCAATGGAATATTATTTATCCAACTATAATTATATATACATATACATGTATATATAAAATTGAATATACATATAATAAAGAAAAGATTTAAAATATGTATTTGCAAACAATGTAAAATAACTTGTGTTTTCTTCAAARTGATGTCTGATATTTGTCTTTAATTTCTGGGAGGTATTAGCTAATCTGAATGGAATGACTAAGAAGAGTACCTACCTGTGTCACCTGAGGACATCAACTCAATCAGAGGTGTTCTTCCACAGCAGCATGATGGAGGGGATGTGGTGGTATTCAGTGACATAATAATTCACTTGAGGATATTTTTACCCAGTGCCATTTTCCACTGATGCCTATAATTATATCAGATTTTAGAGAAACTGTGAAGTCTAGAAATTTCTCAAAACTCAGAGGTGTTACATAAATAAACGGTTTCCAAAAGTGAAGATAGCCCTTTTCTGTGTTAATCTTTCAAAATTCAGAGTTCCAAATGTCTTTTAATATGCATATAATTTTCTGCTACCATCAAAGCTCAATCACAAGGAAGAATCCTTGAGGCATAAATCTGTTCTGATCATCCAGGTCTTGTGTCCTGATTGTGCTATTTCTTTATAAATAGAGACTTTCTTCATGCTGTATGAGGTCACCGAGAGTGACATTGACAACCAATATTATTTGACATTAACTTCTTTTTAAATATTATATGTGGATTTTATATAATTTTATGAAAATATAAAATAATGTTTTCTTGAGAATTTTCAAACAATATTGGTGTTATTTGACCTTTCATCCCCAGTTTGCATGGATCTCACTCCATCCTTCTTGGTTGGAGTCATCACTGTCACCTCTCACATCTTATCACCCTCCCCCATATTATGCTACTTTCATTTTTAACTCCACCCTTCAAAGCCCCTAGCTACAGTTTCTTTATACTGTGCTGGTTTGTTTGGTTTCTTCACATTGTATACCCACACCTGAACATTTGGACCAGGAAATCACAGACAAGCAAGAACATGTATATTTTGTCATTCTCGGGCTGATTACTTTGATTTTTTTTTTAATAAATCCAGCCAATTACATGCAACATTTTCCCTTTAACACCGAATTGTATTCTGTTCCGCATGTCTCCCACTTTGTCAATATCTATTCATTTTTGGAGGACGTTCAGACTTTTTTGTTTGTTTGTTTGTTTGTTTTTGTTTATCCCATTTCTAAACTAATGGGAATAGGGTGTCAGTGAACATTACTAAACACAAATCTCTACAAAGTAAAATGCAAAGTCTGTTGGACATATGCCAAGAAGTACTGTTGCTGGGTCATATGGCAATTTTATTTTATTTTTTCATTGTTGTTGTTTTGTTTTTGTTTTGTTTTGTTTTTGTTTTGTATATTGATTTCTGGAGTTGACTGCACATATTTGAATATCCAACGGTAAGTGAGGGTTCTTCTTTCTCAAAAAAACCTTGTCAACACTTGTCCCCAGTTGCTTGGTTGATTTTTGCCATCTGATCAGGAGTGAGATGAAAGTTTATACTGTATTGGATTGTGTTTCTAAAATTGTTTTAGATAAGACAACCTGTGATATTTCTTGTACATTCTTTATTTATTTTACTGATCACTCTGTGATTAAACCCTTCATCTGTTTTTGGATGGAGTCACTTGTTTCTTCGCTCTTTGCATTTTAAGTTCTTTGTATTGGATATTAATCATCTGTCAAGTAAGTAAGCTGGTAAAGATTATCTCCTCCAGCTGGGCAGTGGTTGCACACACCCTTAATCCTACCACTTGGGAAATTGAAGCAAGCAGATTTCTGAGTTCAAGGCCAGCCTGGTCTATAGAGTGTGTTCTACAGCAGCCAGGGCTACACAGAGATATCCTGTTTTGAAAAGAAAAAAAAAAAAGCTCTTCTATTGGATTCTTCATTGTTTTGTAGCTGTACAAAGGGTCTTTTTTCTGYTTGCTTGCTTGCTTATTTGTTTGTTAGTTTGTACAATGATGGCCTGGTATTCATGTTTTGTCTATAAATCCTTGGTAAACAGAGTCCTGTTCAGAATGTTTTCCTCTAAACTTATATCTTCTTCAGTGCTATTATTAATGCTTTAGTATTAATGCTTTAGGTTTCAAACTGAACTCTGTTCCATTTGGATCTAGATTTTGTTCAGGATAACAGGACTGGCACAATTTCATTCACCTGGGCAGGTGCTCCAGATACAAAAACAGATGAAAGGGATACCTACTATTATTTTGCTAAAGGAATATAGTAATAAAATTTACCTCCCATGGCATTGATATACTATCGACCAATGTTATGCGTTACTCAATTCTTATCAAAGGAGCTCCTTCTTTCTGTAGATGATAATTCACACAGAGACCCAAAATGGTAAAAGTGCAAACAGTAAGAGACTTTTTAGCATTCAGTACTATAAGATTTGTCCTCATCATAACCCTTCCATAATGCTTTGGAATCTATGCAGAAAAGAAGGCAACAAGAGTGTACGATCCAGAGGTGGCAGATGATTTCAATGACATAGTGTCTTCAGGTGTTAGTGTATGGACACACATGCACGCATAGAGACTTTGACATCAGGAGTAGACCCTGAAGAGGCTCTAAGAAGACAAAATCCCCAGCAGAGAAAAGAAAAATGGAACATAAAGTCCCATCCCTAATAAAGAAACTATTTGCTATGTATCTTCTGGGAAAAGGAAAATAATTTTGAGGGGGTTGGATGAATAAAGAATTGAGTAATTACGGAGGTGGCATATATCTGAGAAGATTATGAGAGAAAATATAATCAAGATATTTATATGTAGCAACAAATAACATTAAAAATAAAGTAAATATGCATATGTATATATGGATTAGCAAACATTTAATGTTGTTAATTACAATGAATTAATTATACATAATTAAATCATTAATTGAACTAATTACTTAACAGGCAATAGTTTAGTTTCATTTCCAGCTGCAGTTGGCTATATATTAAGTATTTAATCTTTATTAATTTATAACATTAATTTAGTAGACATTCTCTTGCTTTTATTTTTATTTATTTTTATTATCTCTCAGTTTATTATCTTATTTTTTTAGCCTCAGAGTACTGAGCCAACATTACAGTCTCTAGTAGACAGATGTTTTTACTCAATTAAATGTTATATCAAAGCCTTCATTTCCCTTTTCTACCCATAAGTCTATAAAAGAACAGAAGTCATTTAATTAATCTTGTTATTCTTGAAAAATTGCTTACACCACATTTTCTTGAATAATGCACTAAATCTTTCCCTAGAACAAGGATTTTCAGAGACTCTTGAAGTTTAGTGTTTTTATGAGATTCCTGAGTATTTAAATTGTGGGCCTCTGAATCATATGCCTTCCCTTGGGCTCTTTTCTTTCTGTTGGTCTATCTTTTCTGACTTTAATGTAATATTTTAAAGATGAATGAATGAATGAAAACCTAGCTACTAGAGTATAGGTTAACAATGGACCTCTGATTTATACATGCTGAGAGAGGGAAAATCAATTTTTTTCCAATGAATATATCAACTGGGAATATCAGTCACTACAGTGCATATCTTATAGATCTCATGATCTAGAGTAGTTGGCCAACAAGTCTGAGATTCCACAGTTTTTCAGCTTTATGTGTGCATGTGTGTGTGCATGTGTGAGTATGTGTGCTTATATTTAGTTAAATTTACACTTTTATTTTGTGTTTTGTTGTATTTTGKTTTTTTAGGCCTTTGTTGTTGTATGTGTTTTTTCTTTGTTGAGAAGGAACTTAAAGTTGGGTGGATAGGGAGGAACAGAGGAGGTAGACAAATCTCAGGGAGGTGAAGAAAATGATGAGAATATATTTAAATTTAAAAATAGTTTTAAACAATAAAATGTTAAAAGAAAATAATTTTCCACAATATGAAGAATCAGATCTTTAAGTCCTATTATGATCTAAAATACTGTAACCTTGCACACACATCACATACATGAAAGACAAATTTTTATATGTGAAATAATCTTATAAAATTCAAAATTAAAAGAAATATTACAACCAAACTTTACTTTCTCCATACAATGGTTGTCAAATGATAGCTATTAAGGAAGTTTTTTATTTACAAAATTTATTGTTCATTTAAACATTATTTATTTTGCAATAATATTTATATCTGAAAGTAGAGAATATATAAACACATATCAGAATAGACTTTATAAAATAAGTTTCTATGATGGTTACTTATTTTCTCCATATTTTGCTTAACTGTAAAACAGTCATAATAATAATGGTAAAACAGTTGAAAAGAACCATACCTTAGTAAGTTTTTTTGGACCTTCAAACTTACTTCTATCCATCAAAAATATATAAAAAGTAAACTAATCTCAGTTTCACATAGGAATCATGAAGTATCTGAGCAATGTGGTAGTGAGTCTAAGAGATTCAGCTCTTATAAAGCATTGAGAGTGCTGAAACTGAATTTACAAGGTAGAGAGATTTTCCTCCAGTGCAGGCTTGTGAAGATGGAAAGGTCTATTCATTCTTGATTTGATCACCTTTGCCTCTATTTTCTGTAAAGCTTTATATATGACTGTTATGCTCACACAACCTTCAATAAAACCTTTAGTACCTGCAAGAAATAAGCCCCTACTACAGCAATGCCCTGTTCAGAATAACATCCTGGTAAGAAAACATTTTTATTCCTCTCTCATACAATACATCCTGACTGTAGTCTCTCCTCATACCACTCCCACCATCTCCGATCCACTGCACTTCTGGTTCCCTTCGGAGATCAGGCCTCTGAGTAATACCAAATGAACACATATTTCTGATGCACAATGCAAGAGAAATTTAATTAATATCTAGTATCCTGGGGTCACCCTTCACTTGGAGAGAGCAAGACCACATGTAGCTCATGGAATGGGCCTTTTATACAGTTCTCGGGGCAGCCGCCATTAGGCACAATGTGATTGGTAGAACAGTGTTACCTTTAAACTAACTAATTGGTTACTTTAAACTAATTGGTTACCTTTAGACTAATTGGTTACCTTTAAACTAATTGGTTTAAATCAATTTGTTGTTAGGGAATGAGGTAGGTGGTCAATGGACTCTGGGCCTTCCCCAGCTGCAGGGACCTCCCTGTGGTCTGAGGAATGTAATCTAGCCTCTCTCTTCTGGGAGAGGCAAGTGTTCCATGACCTTTCCAAAGTTCCTGAGTTAACTCTTTCATTCCTCCCTTTTCTTTGTGCATGCTTCAATCCTGAAACAATTACTGGTATTCTGATAGCTCATACTCCTAGTCATCTCTTTCTAATTCGTTGTATCTCTGCTTTAAGATCATTAGTTGTACTGTATCTATGTCTTTCTTAACAATAGCGGCTAAGCAGTTCTAAATGTAGGGGCCAAAAGTCAACAGCAGGAGAACAAAGAGTCCTAACAGGGTGAATATGGGAGTAGTTAACCAAAGGGAGGAGTTAAGCCAAGACTTGAACCAGCCCTGACTCTGTTCTCTCTTTTATGTTTTTTGCTAGCCCTTTCCTCACCTAGGCCATTGACAACCCTGGAATGGTTTATATAAAAGCAACATCACTCAGATAAGGCAGCACATAGCCCTCCTGTTCTGCAGTACTACTTCTGATAATGAAGTCAATGATTCTTGAAGGTGACTGGTGGAGGTTTCTATTCTCTCTACATCTCAATCAATGGCTGTTCTCACACTGTCATAATTTTCCCCTTGTAAGACCAGAGCAGAAGTCCTGGTGGCTTCCCTGGCCATCCCCAACCCTAACAGAAAGGAGACAGTGGGTGCTATAACAGGTGGACACACATGTAGGATGGGGGAAGGAACTAGAATCCAAGGATGCCACCAGGCCTTCATGACCAAGGTTGAGTGATCTTGAGCTTGAGCAGTTTGTCTATCTTCTGTACCCGTCCAGCGGGGGGTATCTCGAGAGCAGGGCATCTGCAGGTTTCACATGGAAAGCATACACCCAGGCAACAGCACTGTCCACCTTGAGGTCTGTGGGAGTGGCTAGCAGTGCCAAGAAGGGTGCCTTCCATCAAGGTTATGGCGACTGTTCCCTGAAGCCTTCTTACACAGATTCAGTCATGAGTCTGGAAGCGGTGAGCAGTCTCCAGTATCCGTGAAGCATTTAAGGCAGACACTTTGGGCCAAATCTCATGTTGTCCTTCTGGAAGAGCCCAGTGGACACTCAACTCTAGAACATGTGGTATGTCTACACAATGCACTATTAAAAACAATGAAACCAATAAAATTCTTAGGCAAGGGATGGAATTAGAAAATATCAACCTGAGTGAGGTAACCCAATCAAAAAAGAACGTGCATGGTCTGCCCTCATGGATTAGTGAATATTAACCTAAAAACTTGGAATACCAAAGATACAATTCACAGACCACAAGTTCAAGAAGAAGAAAGACCAAAGTGTGGATGCTTCAGTCCTTCAAAATATTCATGGGAGGAAATATGGAGACAAAGTGTGGAGCAGAGACTGATGTTCATCTAGAGACTGCCCCACCTTGTGATCCAACCCATATATAGACACCAATCCCAAACACTATTGGGGAGGCCAAGAAGTGTTTGCTGACAGTAGCCTGATATAGCAGTCTCCTGAAGGACTCTGTCAGAGCTGACAAATACAGAGGCAGATGCTAGCAGCCAACCATTGGACTGAGCACAGGGATCCCAATGGAGGAGATATAGAAAGTACTGAAGGAGCTGAAGGGATTTGCAACTCATAGGA
>BDUI01000125.1:269426-282616 GCA_002335545.1 Apodemus speciosus
ACTTTATATTGTTTGTGGCTATTGTGAAGGGTGTCATCTCCCGAATTTCCTTCTCAGCCTGCTTGTCCTTTGAGTATAGGAAAGCTACTGATTGAATGGAGTTGATTTTATAACTGGCCACTTTGCTGAAGTTGTTTGTCAGCTGTAGGAGTTCTCTGGGGGAGTTTTGCCTGGGCAGCGCAGTAGAATTGGTCCTGGTTGCCTGGGTGAAGGCAAGCATGTTGAAGACATGAACTGGGATAAGCTGTTTCTGAAACTCTCATTCCATGAAAGGGAGAGACAGCATTCCCCCAACCATTACTAGCTCCATCATTGGGTGAAATGACCAGGGCAGTGCTGGAGAGCTCATCCCAGTGATGTGGATGCAGGAAAGCTACTAGACTAAGCTACTTTCCAGTCCCAGATCCAGGACTTGGCACCCCCCCCCACATCTACCTTATCTATGAACTGCTGGAGCACATGAAGGAGCAGGTCCTGCTGATCCAAAGCTGCATGATCTCTATGACAGGAGGCAACAACAGGATAATCAACAGGAACCTAGTAAGGATCCAATATTGATATTGTAAAGTAAGCCAGAGACCTTGAATCATACCAATGATAGGGCAATAAGTATATGTCTAGGCTTTGATACAAATACCATTAATTTTGTTGGATGAGCCTATCTTATGTCCATTTCTCACCACTTATTTATTATAGAACTGTCCTGCAGCATCAGCTTTGACCATTTCAACCTAAAAATCTTACACTTCTCTTGCTTGCAAAATCAAAAGACAAGGATTATGCTGGTAAAGTACTCTGTTAATATAATTATCCAAACTTATTTCATCTGTGATGAACTTGCTAACCTTTTAATTAAAAAGATATTCTAGATATATGGATTTTTTTACTGCACATATGTTTGTTTTGCCAGACGTTTAAATGGAGCTACAGACAATTATAAGCTGCCATGTGGTTTTTAACAATTAATCTCAATCATCTGGAAGAAAAACCAGGGCTTTTACTCTTTGAACCATGTCTTCAGTCTCTTAATATTCCAATCCTAGTAAAAAAGTATACTTACACATAAAAAACAAATAAACAAAAAACAATCTAAGGCTTCGCTCAGAGTGACTACTTTTAGAGATTAATATCAACTCCAGTGAATATGATAAAATTTTGTTTGCTTTTTGTTTGTTACAGAACATAAATTAATGTTTGATTGACATACCATTCTACCTCAGAGTGAGTTCCTTTAAAACAGCAGGTAGTAAGAATAATAAGGAAGGGTGTAGAATAATAGTAATCACACAGATAATGTTGTTGATCATGCAGAGTGACATGTATTTATAATGTATAATTTAGGATAAATTGTGTTACTACCTTTATTTATATATTCAACTAAATATCATTCTGGAAAAGCTAAGCCAGAAAGATATTGAAAGGTCTATGGTTTCCAAGGGTTATCCAGCAGAAGTGGCAAAAGGAGAAATGGTTCCCAGAATATCTGTAGAGCACTGAGAATACTCTGTGTAATGTTGTGATAGCAAGTTCAAGTCATGGTTTATTTGAATAAACATACTGTATGAATGGTAAGAATGAAATCTGATACCAACCCTGGGTACTGAGTGATGAAGATCTATTAGGGCAGACTCATGAATTGGGACACATGTCTCTCTCCAATGAGGGTTTTGAGGATGAGAAAAGCCATATGAATAAGAATGGGAGTGCACAGAGACTGTCTAATTACAAAGTATATTACAAAGTGAACATAAAGGCTGGCCCATGGTGGGGCATGCATTTAATCCCAGCACTTGATAGGCAGAGGAAGGTGGATATCTCTGAGTTTAAAGCCATCCTGGGCTACATAGCAAGTCCCAGGACAGTTGAAATTACCCAGAGTAATCCTGCCCCATAAAAACAAAAACAAACAAACAAAAACATTAAAGTAAAACAAAAACCAAAATTGAAGATTGAAATATAAAGATAACATATTGATTAAACCTTCCAAGTTATTCAAAAGAACTGCCTAAGAAATTACTAGTGATGTCAATTACAGGTGTTGTTTGAGAAGATTCAGATTTATGGGCTTTCTTTAATGTGTTTTGTTTGGCTTTGTTTTTATTGGTTTTTTGGTTGGTTTGGTTTGAAATGTTAAGGAAGATTTACAAGCCATCAACTAAAATTAAGCATAAAGTCTGAAGTCTGCACTACATATAGGTTGTTTCAGGTGTGAGTTTAAGGGTGAGACCATTATTACCTAGAATTTAAAAGTCACTTAAAAACTAATGTGACATTAGATTTTAGTACTATTTCTTATGATTCCACTTTACATAAATTGGAGAAACATAAGACCCTATATTCTGTCACATGTAAATGTATTTTGCTTTCTATTTCAAAAGTGGCTTAAAATATAATTAAAGTTCAGGTCCAGAAAGATACCCAATAATAAGGGTTATCACACGTAGGAATATTACCTCGGATGCTTATGGGTGATACAAACAAATATACAGATTTTAGATTTCTTCTGACATTTGTTTGACCCATAAGAAGTTAATTGAGATTAATATTAAGTCTTCAAAATCCAATGAAAGTATGTAAACTCAATTTTGGAAACTATTTCATATTTCACAGTTGATGCTTTTTCATATGGTCGATAATTTTGTGTTGTGTATGCATACCATGGACTTAGCCTTTCAGCTTTACTATTTCTTGGTTTCCCTTGTTTATGTTTAAGCTCTTCTGGATGACTAAGTGGTATTCCTTTTTATAAACATAGTGCATGAGGATATGAAATAATGTTAAAGTGGTTGGCAACATTCTTTTCACTTTCAGCCAGCCTTGATTGTCCAATTTGGATAGAATTATTAGCCTTCTTCTAATCTTGTTTTTTCAAAAAGTATTCAGCCCCTTTAACCACTTCATGGCTATGTTTATTGGTTACTTCAGCAAATCAATTCTGCCTCACTTCTTCCTTTGCCAAGCTGTGATATATAAGTCTGATGGTCAAGGTTTCTCTAAGTGTGTTTCCACAAAGTTCGTGGGACTGGTCTGGATTCTAGCCTATGACACCCGAAGGCTGCATGACATTGCTCTCTGAAATCAATATTTACTTGAAATTGTTATATTTGCCCTTAAAAAGCCACTTAAAGAAAATCATCCATACATTATTTTCAAGATCTGCTTTAGTTTAAAAGCATTACTGAAAAGGAATTGAGGCTGTGGCTGGAGGTCACTGATATAGTACTCACTTAGTGTGTGATAGGCCCTATGTTTGGTATCCAGCAGAAAGAAAAATACCCAAGTAAATAAATAAATAAATAAATAAATAAATAAATAAATACCTTTAAGTCTATGCACACAAAAACTATCCAACAGAAGAAAGATGTTAAAGTATTTACAGATTAAAATAGACAAATAAATTGCAGCCATTTTATAAAAACCCAAAGTTTTCAGTATTTTATAATTTACAAAGTCAACTTCATGCAGTAGAGAATGTCTAAACTGTAAAAACAGGCCTGAGGGCTTTCAAAATTTCTTTATTTGAAAAATTTACTGTACTATCACAATGTTCTGGAGTATATATGCATATGTTTGAATTTTATTAATTTTACCGACTATAAAGATGTATATACTTCTTTAGAAATTTTTAATATGACATAAAATTATAAAATGCTAATATTTGTAAACTTACATAATCTGTTATTATTAGGTATAAATGGTTGTGTTTCATAGTTTAACTAAGTTTTCTTTCTGATCCTTGTAGTAAAATTCTGGCCACATCAAAGCCACCAGAAAGTTTAGCCCTGTTACCTTGTCTCTCAATAGGGAAGTGAAGTTTAACATTCAATGTAAGACTCAGCTATGCAGTAAAAGAGAAGCAAGATTAAACAAGATAATTAGGAGCCATGCACTAGGTCCATGTTCTCTTAGGCCAACCATGTAGAATATATTTTTTCTTAAAAAAAAATAATTTGATTGGTAACAACAACTCCAACTTGTATGGTCACCTTTTCTCTTTTTAAAGATGATTCAACTACAATTAGCAAGCATCATTTTTCCAGAATGCTCTTCTTTGTCCATTATCACCATTAATTAAATCTTCTTACAGCTTTCTGCAATGATTTTCAATAAATGGATGCAGTAAATGTAGGTGTTCATTTGAAATCTTTGTCTGAAACTTCAAGAGGCTAACAGATGTCTTCTAATTGTACATATATTGTTTAAAAATGAACTGATATTTTCTAAATATAAGTTTTAGGCAATTTTCCTTAATAACTGAACTGTGCTTTTGTATTCTGCAAGATCCACTATGAGTTAATTATGGCCTTTTAATCTACACCTATAGAACTGAAATTGATTGATTTCCATATTTAAAAAAACTTACATATTCTTTGTAAAAAGAGATTTCAAATGGCATTATCAAGTATATATAAAAGGAAAGGCTATAATAAAAATCTGTGATATTTAGAAACTTAGTCTCAGTCTACTGTATCCTGATATGTTGCCAAATGTTGTCATACATTATATTAAAGGAAATTAAGAGGAATTAGAGAAATGATTGTTTGGCAAGGAAGGAAAAACATTTCTTTGTCTTGTTTACTTCAGTCTTTGATAAGCACTGTTTTCTCACTCTCTGCTCAGGATTTTTTCTATTCACTCTTTCCTTAATCAGGGACCCAAAGATACCATTTCTCCAGCACTTGTATCAGTACTTCAAATCTAGTTGATTTTTTTTTTACTTTAATCCAATCTGGGATCTTTCTTATTTTATTTTTTTGAACTTTAGAACTTCAGGTTTTCCCATGTGCATATATGAATCCCGTTAAAGTGAGCTTTTAGTATTATGTAAACTACTGTATTATGATTATGCCTTTGATTCAATGGATATTCCATTTTTGTTCAGCAAATCATTTGCTATGCAGGTGATTATGGACAATTTATTCATAGTATGCTGACTACTATCTTGATGCACATCTCAAAACTAACAATTGCTCAGTGTGCTTTGAAAGGGAAGAAGTGAAAATGACTCCTTATATGCTACTATCTTAAAACTTTATCATGTCCTGACTTACGCACTTTCAGGGGGTTTATTATTGACATTAATTTACATTCATTTAAAATATTATTTTGCTTTCTATGTAAAGTTAAGTAGTAGGAAAGTGAGCATTTCTGATTTACTGTTAGGCTAACTAGTTAAAATTTACAAAAGAAAGTGATTGGCCACTATGGATCTAAAATATGGGGACACTGTTAGAAAATCTTGTGAATTGTAATGACAATGAAAACATATGACCAATCTTAAGAAATTCCCTTTAATTTTGTTTATTGGTTCAAACCGTAAGCATTGATTGAAACAAACACAATAAGGGTCAATATTCAAAGCAAATAACATTCCCATCTCATCGAATATTGGAATTTAGTGCTATATTAAAATAAAAGGCTCATTTTTGTGGTTTTAAAATGATATTACAAAATTACTGCAAACAATAATCATACTTTGTAGTCTGGAATGTGTCTCAACTCATATAATCTCATCAAAAACTTTTGATAGGGATCATGACTATTATGAATTTAAAAGAATTTTTGAAGAAACACAGCGTGTTCTCTGGTTTGTGTAGTGTTAGTCATTAGAATAAGAAATCAGAAAGACTTTATATTAATCCAATTATTATGCTAATAAGTAATAGAAATAATTAATTTTATAATTCAAACCTTTAAAAAACATCCAGTAACTCAGCATTATAATTTAAATATATTGAGGCCTATAACAGAAAAAAACAACCAAGATTTGATTGTTTTTCTAATGAAATTAACTTTATATTTCAGGTAAATATGTACTAAAGTTTTAATATGTGAACAATTGTAAATAATAAGTTGCATGTTTGACTTTGTCTAGTATTTTCTTGTAGATATGACTGACATTGCTTTTGTTAAACTAAATGATAAGTGACACAAAGATGGCTGAGAAAATAAAGACCTATGCTAACCAATTTGATGACCTGCAATTGTTCCCCTAGATGTACATGGTAGAGAGAACGGACTCCCACAAATGCGTCATGCTGCATTTACATATCACACATATATGTGCTTTGTGCCTAATAATAAAATACACTGAAGAATCTACGAAATGATGCTGATTTTTTTGATAAATAAAAAATACATTAAACTTAAATGTTCACAACACTAAATGGATAAATTTTTCACCGCAAAAATCTATTTTCACCAAAAATGGATTGAACAAGGAATAAGTTTAATACTTTAAAGAATAATATGATTTACAGTGTTAACTAGAAAATGAGAATGTCATAGATTGTTCACATTTGATGAATGTGCTCTTAAAAAAAATACCTTTATTGGATGGTAGAAGAGTCATTTTACATACTTTTTACCTAAGATATAATTCAAAATTGTTTATTAATTTTTCATATGGAGGAAATAATGGTAGAAATATTCAATATGAAATCTACCTGAATAGCAAATATATGTTTATACATATATTTAAAAACACATGTTTATTTGAAAATATTTTGTGGGAGAATGGAATAATTTTCCAGTGATTCCTGTTTATCATAGAGCAGAGAGGCCTTGTGGGCAATTTAGAGAAGACAAATGCCCTATGGGTTAGAGATCCACAGCAGGAGTTGCTCCTGTAGATGAATGTTCTAAAGATTTATCTATATATACAACTTGTTTTCTCTTTAAGAACCCTACGGATGTTTCTTGCATCATCTGGTACTGATCTGTAAAATGCTGTTGGTAAGAAAATACAAATAAAATAAAATAAAATAAAATTGTAGACTTCTTTCCTTGAAAATTCTACATAATAGACACTTGAAAAATTTGCAGAAACTTTTATTTATTTGTACATTCCAAAATTATACCCAGGAAATCTAAATGATTTTGAGAAATAGTGCTCATTACGACTTTGTTTTGAGTTGTCACCTGAGGTTTTGATCTTAGCCATTCTGATTTGTGTGAGGTGGAATCTCAGGGTTATTTTGATTTGCATTTCTCTGATCACTAAGGACTTTGAACATTTCTTTAGGTGCTTCTCAGCCTTTTGAGATCCCTCTTTTGTGAATTCTCAGTTTAGTTCTGTACCCCATTTTTTATTGGGTTATTTGGTTTTTTGCAGGTTAGCTTCTTGAGCTCTTTATATATTTTGGATATTAACCCTCTATCGGATGTGGGATTAGTGAAGATTTTTTTCCCAATCAGTAGGTTGACTATTTGTCCTATTGAGTATCTCCTTTACCTTACAGAAGCATTCAAGTTTCACGAGGTCCCATTTATGAATTCTTGATCTTAGAGCATGCGCCACTGGAGTTCTGTTTATGAAATTCCCCACTATGCCAATGAATTCAAGCCTCTTTCCACTTTTTCTTCTATTAAATTCACTGTATCTGGTTTTATGTTGAGGTCTTTGATCCACTAGGAATTGAGCTTTGTGCATGGTAACAAATATGGTTCTAAAATAGAAAAATGAAAATCATTTTTCTACATGCAGACAGCCAATTAGACTAGCACTATTTGTTGAAGATGCTATTTTTTCCCATTGTATGTTTCACTTCTTTCTTAAAGTTCAAGTGTGATTAAGTGTGTGGGTTCATTTTTGGGTCTTCAGTTCTATTCCATTGATCAATCTCTCTGTCTCTATACCAATACCATGTGGTTTTTATCTCTATTGTTCTGTGGTAGAGCTTGAGGTCAGGGATGGGGGTTCCCGCAGCCATTCTTTTATTGTTATGGTAGCATATATCAGCTGCTATGAGGCCCCCAAACACACATACAGCAGAGGACTGCTGGGACTGGGTTTATTCAGAGAATATGCACCTAACCATCAAGAGCCTAGATGCCCCAAGGAGTGAAGAGATGTGGTGGAGTGGGAGTGGGAGTGGTGGTGGGAGGTGGGAACATCCTTGAGGAGACAGGGGGACAGGGAGGAGGTATGGTATGTGTAACAGTTAGAGGGTGGACCAGAGCAGAATAAAATCTTAAGTGTAAAAAAGAAGAAAAATAAACAATAATAAAAAAACATTTGTTCTGAAATTTCTAGTAGGTAAATAATTATGTGGTGGTATTATTTTGTGCTTAATCAAAACTCAAAATTACTCTACTTTGAATACATATGGTGGTACATGGTTTTCATCTCAGCACATGGTGAAGGGAATCAATTGATGAGTAAAGGAAAGAAAAGGCTATTCAGGCTGTTTCAAAAGACAAATGCTATTCATACTTATCAATTCATTTTGTAATAACATATACTAACTTTTGAAATATTTTCATAATGTAAAACACTTAACATATGTGTAGGATAATATATAATATAAATATTTGATGATATTCAGATGACCTGTCTATAGGAAACAGAATTGAAATGAAACCATTTTGCATTAAAGATTTAATGTTTACTTATATAATTAAATAGAGTAGTACAATTTTTTGTTTGTATTTTATGTTTAAGGAGCCACAAAGTTGGGTGCATTTGTTTTCTTGATACAATTTTCCCTTTGTTAGAATGTAGTGTTATTTTTTTATCTTCTAATTAGTTTTTGTTTGAAGTCTATTTTGTCAGATAGTGACTCCTGCTTTCTTTGTGGTTCAATCTGGTTAGATTACTTTCATCCAGTTTTTCTTTAAAGTTAAAAAAGGTTTTCTGAAGACAACAGATAGATATATCTTGTTTATTGTTCTATTTACTAGGCCTAGGTCTTTTAATTAGAGAACAGAGATCATCAATATATAAAGTTACTATCAAATGTGTATTTGATGATTATGGTCATTGTCTTGTTGATTTTGATGTTTGTGTGTGTGCATGCATATTATCAATGATAATTTATGGTTTAATTATTATGACTTTGTATTTTTCACAGTTTCTCCACTATGCTCATTTCACTCTTCAACCCAAAATTTTTATTTTTGAAAATTTTTATAAGATAATTTCTTCATTTACATTTCAAATGTTATCTCCTATCCCATCCCCCCTCACCCTACTTCTAAGAGGGTGTTCCCCCAACCTCCTACCCACCTCTGCTTCCCCATCCTAGCATTCCCTTACACTGGGTCATTGAGACTTCATAGGACCAAGAGTCTCCCCTCTCACTGATGCATCAAGGCCATCCTCTACTACATATGCTGCTGGAGTCACGGGTCATTCCATGGGTACTCTTTGATTGGTGCTTTAGTCCCTGTGAGTTCTGGGGTTACTGGTTGGTTCATATTGTTGTTCCTCCTATGATGCTGCAAACCCCTTCTGCTCCTTCAGTTCTTTGGGGCCCTGTGGTCAGTCTAATGGTTGGTTGAGAGCATCCACCTGGCAAAGCCTCTCAGAAGACAGCTATATCAGGCTCCTGCCAGCAAGCACTTCTTGGCATCCACAATAGTGTCTGGGTTTGGTAACTGTATATGGGATGGATCCCCAGGTGGGGAAGTCTCTGGATGGCTTTTCTTTTAGTCTCTGCTCCTCACCACACTCTGTATCTTTTCCAGTGTGTATTCTGTTCCCTCTTCTAAGAAGGACCGAAGTATCCACACTTTGGTCTTCCTTTTCTTAAACTTTATGTGGTCTGTGTATGTGCTCACTGATAAGTGTATATTAGCCCAAAAGCTTGGAATACTCAACCCAGAATCTTGTTTACAGTATTTTTGTTTTTCAATTTTTTGAAAATGAAAATTTGAAAATTATTTTTTCTCCTTTAATTTTGGCAGATAATTTTACAGGCTCTATTTGATTATGCTGTCAATGTCTTTTAGAATTTGGGATGAATTGCTCTAGGCTCTTCTTGTTTTCAGATTTTCTATAGAGAAATCTGTTATTCTGATAGACTTTATATGTATTTTATGTGGGGGTAATCTTGCAGTGTACATACTCATTTTTTGCCATGCTCTCCTAGAGGATTTTCTTTTCTGGTATTGTCTATTTGGTGTTTGGTGTTTTATGATCTTCCTTCATCTGAATGAGTGTGTCTTTCCTTAGCTTGAGGAAGTTTCCTTTTACAGTCTTATTGAAAATTGTTACAAGATATTTTCTATCCATTTACATTGAGGCAGGGAGAGGCCAGTGATTGGAGGGGAGAGGAGGAGGAGCTAAGGAGAGAGGAAGTGGCAGAGGACTACAAGAGCAGACAAAGAGTGAGGGAGAGACAAGGATAACCAGATTGCTTCAGACGTATTTCTGGTATTTTGGAGGTTAGAATATTGGGATAAGACTTTGTCATTGTAAATTGACATTATGTAATTGGGAGTTTTATAAACATAAATATATTTGGTTAACTACTTGAGTTTAATAGTCATGCTTTACTGGGTATTTGTGTGTAGGGCAGGAGTGCTGGACTCCTACCGTTTACAGAGTCTATGGTGGAGAGGAAACATAGCTGGGATGCTGTGAGATCTCCCTGGGAAAGATTGGCTCAGCAGCAATAGTGAGAGTCACCCTGAGTGGGACACATGGAGACTTGGTGCAAAGGCCTGGTGGGGCGGTTCTATTTTAATATTAACCACAACACAAAATATCTCTCTTTTGTGCCTATAATTCAAATATTTGGTATTCTTCACTGTTTTTCACATTCTATGTTTGTTCTTTTCCCTTTTATGATATTTTTAATTCTTTGTTTATTTGATTTAGATCTACTTTATCTTCAAGTCTCAATAGTCTATCTTCTGTTTGGTTCATTTCTATTCATAAGGTTTTACTTTGTGTTCCAGTTGAGTTGGTAAGTTTTTCAGTTCCACCTTCTTTTCAGATTGAGTGCTCTCATATAATTCTATCTCCTGATTGAATTTTATTCCCAAGTCCTAGATTGTCCATGTCATATCTATCAGTCCTATGATTGAGTTTACTTGGGGATCACATGGATATTATTCTCCTTAAGTTATTTCTTCTTAATTTCATTGAGCTGTTTTCTGTGTCTTTTTTCTTTCATTTTATTTTTTTTTATTTGTTGTATTCTTTATTTACATTTCAAATAATATCTATCCCCTTTCCTGGATTCCCCCTCTCCAAAAGCTCCATAAGGCCTCCCCCTGTTGCCCAATTATCCCCTTCCAGTTTCCCTGTCCTGGTATTCCCCTACACTGATGAATTAAACTTTTACAAGACCAGGGGCCTCTCCTTCCTTCTTCTTGGGCATCATTTGATATGTGAATTGTTTCTTGGGTATTCCAAGCTTCTAGGCTAATATCCACATATCAGTAAGTGCATATCATGTATGTTCTTTTCTGATTGGGTCATTTTAAAATGTCTTGAATTAAAGTCAATGGTTGTTCTTTTGAATTGTGCATACTAATGCTCATTGGCTAGCAGTTCTAAAGGTCTGGTAGATTTTGTAGAGAAGATACTAACTTGATCATTTATATTTTTTGATATTTTTGAGATGAGATCTTGGCCTATTGGAGTTCTTTTTCTGTGCTAAGTTTCATATCAACAGTGTAAGTTTGAGACGAAGATAAGATGTGTGGGCAGGCTGGGTTGGAAATGGCTTGGGTAGAATGAAAGCAGATATATAGAATGAACTGGGCTAGTATATGTGATTAACTAGCTGGTCCAAACCTGATGTCTAGAAGTAGATTTGGATGAGTGGGAAAGTTTGAAATGACCTTGTAGCAACCTGTGCATTGGAGTTCAATAAAGTTGATGAAAGCCTAGAGATTATGTATAGAGCTGGTAGAGGAGAATACACTATGTCTGTGCATGCATTAGATACAAGATTTGACTAGATCTCTCTGGTTATGGAAGAGTCATGGATAGAGAGGTCAGAGAGACTCAAGGGGTTAAAAGAGAAGAACAAAAGTCAAGATATTTTGGCTGGGTGTACAGGTTAGATACTGTGAAGAATAGGTTTGTGAGTTGTGTTATGCATGTTGGGACATGATGGAAGCACAGAGGATGATCATTACATAAATATATCCATCCATCTGGATACTGGATGTAGGTCCCTAGCTAGCAGATTGGAGAGTAAGTTTGAATGAGGAGTTCATGGAGGCTCATAGCACAAGAGGCTGAGGAATAAATTGGGAGTTCTGGATGTTGAAAGCTGTTCTGTAAAAACTGTACAAACCTCTGTAATTATCAAAACTAGGAGGGAGTTAGTGTCCATATGTAGATTTAGTATGTTTCTATTTAATTTGTCCATTTACATATAAGGAAATTTTCTACTAGTTTTATGAAGAAAATAACATATTTAATAATCAGATCCAAGAGTACAATAGGAAATAAAGAGAAGTATTCTTTTAAAAGAGATGATCTATTTTTCTGTCTTCTTTTAATTTTCCATAGGTTATAGTGCAGCAAAATGATTCCACAGTAGAGTATCTTCTGTCATGCAGTGGTATGTTTTTTAAAGGTCCATATTTCCGGTTGGGATGGGTACCTCAGAAATTTCGTGCTTAATGGTAGAGGTCTGTCCATACTGAAAGTATAGTTAATGTTATTACACCCACACCATTTGTTTAATGTCTTTAAACAATAACTACAAGATACACTTAAAGCTCACTTTACCAAAGAACAAACTTACAATTTGACTTGAGAATACCCAAATCTCTAGTGTAATCTTGTAGGACACAGTTCAGATTCAACAGGCAGACCTCAGCATTGACACTTAGAATACATTTAAAAGTTGTAGTTTTTAATACTACTGCTCTGTAGTATTGTTTGCATGGTATTGGTACAGTGTCAGGCAGGTGGATCAATGGAATAGAATTGAAGACCCAGAAATGAACCCACACATCTATGGCCACTTGATCTTCAACAAAGGAGCTGAAAACATCCAGTGGGAAAAAAAGATAGCCTTTTCAACAAATGGTGCTGGCTCAATTGGAGGTCAACATGCAGAAGAATGAAAATTGATCCATTCATATCTCCTTGTACTAAGCTCAACTCCAAGTGGATCAAGGACCTCCACATAAAACCAGACACACTGAAACTAATAGAAAAGAAACTGGGGAAAACCCTTGAGGACATCGCCTCAGGGGGAAAGTTCCTAAACAGAACACCAATAGCTTATGCTCTAAGATCAAGACTAAACAAATGGGCCGGGTGGTGGTGGCACACGCCTTTAATCCCAGCACTTGAGAGGCAGAGGCAGACAGATTTCTGAGTTCAAGGCCAGCCTGATCTACAAAAGTGAGTTCCAGGACAGCCAGGGCTACACAGAGAAACCCTGTCTCGGAAAACCAAAAAAGAAAAAAAATTTAGTGATGAAAACAGATTAAAG
>BDUI01000125.1:294025-314610 GCA_002335545.1 Apodemus speciosus
TGTGTGTGTGTGTTTGATATTTTTGTTTTGATTCTTATGAATTTTTTTTTTTTTTTTGGTTTTTCAGGTTGCATTTCTTTGCTTGTTTGTACTGAGGGGGAAGAACACAAAGTTGAATTAATAGAGGCAGGAAGACAATCAGAGACAGGAGAGGGGAAGAAAATTCTCAAAGTATATTGTATGAAAAAAATAGAAATAATAATGTAAAAGGAAACAAAACAGGATTTTAACCTTTTTGGTTTTCTGTCTTCTTTTCTCTATGACTATGTGGTAGCAAAGAGGCAAAAACTATGAGAAATGAGGCAGAAATGAGACAGCAGGGAGGAGTGTATCTTCATATGTATATATATGAACATCTTCCCACTCACACAAGATTTCTATCCTCTAAGTAAATGCTTCAGTTACTCTAAAAAATGTTGTTCAGTGTGCGGTTGAAAAAAACTGAACACAATTAAAGATTAATAATTTGTTGTGCAGAAATAGAAAATAAACAGAATTCTATGTATACAGCCCTTTTCACATCAATAGAGAAAAATTTGCTGGGACTTTATATAAATGCTTAATGCCTTTTATAATTCTGTCTCTTTATGCATGTAGCATGTTTTTTTAACTAGAAAGAGTGACTTTAATCAACAATAAGCTTCTGAGACTACAATAACTTGTAGTGAATAAAACTTACTTTCACAAATCTATATCATCTAGGGTAGTTAACTCCATATATAAGTCTTAACATTTTTAATTGGATATTTTATTTGTTTACATATCAAATGTTATCCCCTTTCCTAGTATAACCTTGGCAAATGCCCTGTCCCATCCCTTCTATGAGGGTTCTTCCCCAGCCACTCCCCTACTCCCACCTAAGCACCCTATCATTCCTCTACACTGGGGCATCAAGCCTTCATAGGACCAAGAGCCTGCCCTCTTGTAGGTGCCAGATAAGGCCCTTTCAGATGCTTCAGTGCTTTCCCCTAACCCCTCCATTGGGGTCCCTCTGCTCAATCCAGGAGTTGGCTGCAAGCATCTTCATCTGTGTTGGTCAGAATCTGGCAGAGCCTCTTAGAAAACTGCTATATTGCTGGGCGGTGGCGTACACCTGTAATCCCAGCACTCTGGGAGGCAGAGGCAGGCAGATTTCTGAGTTCGAGGCCAGCCTGAGCTACAGAGTGAGTTCCAGGACAGCCAGGGCTATACAGAGAAACCCTGTCTCGAAAAAAAATCAAATCCAAAAAGCCAAAAAAAGATAAAAAAAAAAAAAAAAAAAAAAAAAAAAAAAAAAAAAAAAAAAAAAAAAAAAAAACAAACAGCTGTATTAGGTTCCTGTCAGCGAGCACTTCTTAGCATCTTCAATAGTATCTGGGTTTGAGGTCTGCATGGGGGATGAATCCCCATATGGGGCAGTCTCTGGATGGCCTTTCCTTCAGTATTGGCTCTACTCTTTGCCCCTGTGTTTTCTTTAAACAAGAGCAATTCTGGGTTGAAAATTTTCGAGATATCTGGGTGTGCCCATCCCTCAAACCTCAAAGAGGTTAGGGGTCATGCCTAACCTCTGGATATGGTCTCAAAAGGTTTTCCCCCCTGCTTTGCGGAGTATTCCAGCTAATGTCATCCCGGTGGGGTCCTGGGAGGCTCTTACATTCCTGGCATCTGGGACTTTCTGGTTGTTACCACAAGTTGCTATATGCCTCTGTTCAATTTCCTGACCCTCAGTACATCTTCTCCATCTATTCCCATACCTGAATCTTCACCTCTTTTCCCCTCACCCTCTTCTCTTCCTCCCAAGTACCTCCAACGCTCTATTTCCCTTGATTATTTTATTCCCCTTTCTAAATAGGTCTTCCTTTTGAGCTTCATGTGGTCCATGAGTTTTCTTGTGGGTATTCCACCCATTTTGCTAATATCCATTTACAACTGAGTGCATACCACCTGTTTTCTTTAGGATACCTGTTCTTTTCTATACCTGTTATCATTTTATTTTAATAACAAGCTCTCTCTTATCAAAACACAAATGACCAGGCCTATGATCCTTACTAGCAGAAGCTTTATTATTTTCTTTTTATTATTAATAATTTATTAATTAATAATTTATTAATTAACAATTGATAATTTTAAAAATTAAATTAAATTAAATCCCCTTTCCTCATTACTCCTCCAAAAACCCACTATCCCATCCCACCTCCCCCTAATTACTAACTTCCCTCCCACTTTCCTTACCTGGCATTCCCCTACACTGGGGCATCAAGCCTTCACAGTACAAACAGACTATCCTCTCATTGATGTCTGAAAAGACCTTCCTCTGCTACACATGAATCTGGATCCATGGGTCCCTCAATGTGTACTCTTTGGTGGCTTAGTCCCTGGAAGCTCTGGGGGGTTACTGGCTGGTACATATTATTGTTCTTTGGTGCTTTAGTTCCTGGGAGCTCTAGGGACACTAGTTGACTCATATTGTTGTTCCTCCTATGGCACTCCAAACCCCTTCAGCTCCTTGGGTCCTTTCTCTAGCTCCTCTGTTGGGGACCCTATGTTCAGTCTGTTGGTTGGCTGAGAGCCATGGGTATTTTCATCCACTTTCTAAGAAGAATCAAAGTAACCACACTTTGGTCTTCCTTCTTCTTGAGCGTCATGTGGTCTATGAGTTGTATCTTGAATATTCCTAGCTTTTGAGCTAATATCCCCTTATCAGCAAGTATATACCATGTGTGTTCTTTTGTGATTGGGTTATCTCACTCAGGATGATATTTTCTAGTTCCATCCATTTGCCTAATGATCTCATGAATTCATTGCTTTTAATAGTTGAGTAGTATTCCAATGTATAAACATACCACATTTTCTCTATCCATTCGTCTGTTCAGGGGAATCTGGGTTGTTTCCAGCTTATGGGAATAATGAATATGGATCCTTTGAACACATTGAAGTATGTGTCCTTATTACATGTTGGAACATCTTCTGGGTATATGCCCAGGACTGGTTTGGCTGGGTCCACAGGTAGTACTATGTCCAATTTCTGAGGAAGAGCCAGATTGATTTCTAGAGTGGTTGTACCAGCTTGAAATCCCACCAGCAAAGGAGGAGTGTTCCTCTTTCTCTACATTCTCACCAGCATCTACTGTCACCTGAGTTTTTGATCTTAGAAATTCTGAGTGGTATGAGGTGGAATCTCAGGGTTGTTTTGATTTGAATTTCCCTAATTAATAAAGATGTTGAACATTTCTTTAGGTGCTTCTCACTAATTCAAGTTTCCTCAGTTGAGAATGCTCTGTTTAGCTCTGTTCCTCATTTTATTTTATTTCATTAACTTATTATTTTATTGGATATCGTCTTCACTTACACTGCCAATAGTAAATCCTTTCCTGAAATCCCCTCTCCCCTAAGACCCTCCCAACTCCTCCCCTCCTCCATCCCCCCGCCTCCACATATATGCCTCTCCATCCAACACAGTCCCCCCCTACACTTGGTTTCCCTTTGTTCTGGCCTCTGTTGAGACTACCTGACCAAGGACCATTCCTCCCACTAATGACCAACAAGGCCTTCCTCTGCCACATTTTTGGCTGGAGCCATGTGTTCCCCTTGGTTGATGGTTCAGTCCCTGGAAGTCTTGCGGTGTCTGGGTGGCTGAAATCATTGTTCTTCCCATGGGGCTGTAAACCCCTTTAGCTCTTCTGGATCAATGTCCAGCTCCTCCACTGGGGACCCCATGCCCAGTCCAATAGTTGGTTGTTAGCATCTGCCTCTGTATTCGTAAGGCTCTGGCAGGGCCCCTCCAGAGACAACCATGGCATGCTCCTTTTGGTATACACTTCTTGTCATCCATAGAAGTATCAGGGTTTGTTGACTGTTTACAGGATGAATCCCCAGGTAGGGCAGTCTCTGGGTGGCCTTTACTTAAGTCTCTGCTCCACACATTGTCTCCTTTATGGCTCCTGTGACTATTTTTGTTCCCTTTCTTAGAGGAACCAAAGAACCCTCACTTAAGTCCTCCTTCTTCTTGAGCTTGGTGAATTGTAACTTGTTTATTCTGAGCTTTTGGGCTAACATCCACTTATTAGGGAGTGCATACCATGTGTGTTCTTTTGTGATTGGGTTGCCTCGTTCAGGATGACACTTACTAGTTCCATCCATTTGCCCAATAATTTCATGAATTCATTGTTTTTAATAGCTGCATAGTATTCCATTGTGTATATATACAATGTATCCATTCCTCTGTATCCATTCCTCTCTTGAGGTACATCTGGGCTCTTTCCAGCTTCTGGCTATTATAACTAAGGCAGCTATGAACATAGTGCAGAATGTATCCTTATTACATATAGGAGCATCTTCTGGGTATATGCCCAGGAGTGATATAGCAGAGTCCACAGGTAATACTATGTCTAATTTTCTGAAGAATTGCCAAACTGATTTCCAGAGTGGTTTTACAAGCTTGCAATCTCACCAACAATGGAGAAGTGTTCCTTTTCCCCCACATCCTCTCCAGCATCTGCTGTCCCCTGAGTTTTTCATCTTAGCCATTCTGACTGCTGTAAAGTGACATCTCAGGGTTGTTTTGATAAGCATTTCCCTGATAACTAAGGATGCTGAATATTTCTTTAGGTGCTTTAGAGTCATTTGAGTTTCCTCAGTTGAGAATTCCCTGTTTAGCTCTGTACCCCATTTTTAAAAGGGTTATTTGACTCTCTGGAGACTAACTTCTTGAGTTCTTTGTATACATTGGATACTAGCCCTCTATTGGATGTAGAGTTGGTAAAAATCTTTTCTCAATTTGTTGGTTGCTGTTTTCTCCTATTAACTGTGTCCTTTGCTTTACAGAAGCTTTGCAGTTTTTTGAGGTCCCATTTGTTGATTCTTGTTCTTAGAGCATAAGGCATTGGTGTTCTGTTCAGGAACTTTTCCCCTGTGGCAACATGTTCAAGATTCATCCCCACTTTCTCTTCTATAAGCTTCAGATTGTCTGGTTTTATGTGTAGATCCTTGATCCACTTGGACTTGAGCTTAGTACAAGGAGATAAGAATGGGTCAATTCACATTTTTTCGGCATGCAGATTTCCAATTGAACTAGCACCATTTATTGAAAAGGCTATCTTTTTTCCACTGGATGTTTT
This sequence comes from Apodemus speciosus, assembly GCA_002335545.1. NCBI lineage: Eukaryota > Metazoa > Chordata > Mammalia > Rodentia > Muridae > Apodemus > Apodemus speciosus. Next base: position 299,122 of record BDUI01000125.1, read on the forward strand.
TAGCAACTTTCTCAAATATCAAGTGACCTTAAGAGTGTGGGTTCATTTCTGGGTCTTCAATTCTATTCCATTGATCTTCCTGCCTGAATGCATTTCAATACCAAACAGTTTTTATCACTACTGCTCAGTAGTAGACCTTGAGGTCAGGGATGGTGATACCCCCAGAAGATCTTTTGTTGTGGAGAACATTTTTTGTTATCCTGTTTTGTTTTTTTGCTTTTTATTTTTTTTGTTATTCCAGATGAATTTGAGAATTGCTCTTTCTAGATCTATTAAGAATTGATTTGGGATTTTGATGGGGATTGGATTGAATCTGTAGATTGCTTTTGGCAAGATGGCCATTTTTACTATATTGATTCTACCAATTGATGAACATGGGAGATCTTTCCATCTTCTGAGACTTTCTTTGATTTCTTTCTTTAGAGACTTACTGTTATTGTTATATAGATCCTTCACTTGCTTTGTTAGGGTCACACCTATGTATAATATATTATTTGGGACTATTGTGAAGGGTTTCATTTCGCAAATTTCTTTATCCTCTTGTTTATCCTTTGAGTAGAGGAAGGCTACTGATTTGCTTGAGTTAATTTTATATCTAGCCACTTTTCTGAAGTTGTTTATCATTTGTAGGGTTCTCTGGCGGAAGTCTTGGGGTCGCTTATGTATACTATCATATCATCTGCAAATACTAATATTTTGACTTCTTCCTTTCCAACTTGTATACATTTGACTTCCTTTTGCTGCCTCATTGCTCTGGCTAGGACTTCATATCCTATATTGAATAGATAGGGAGAGACTGGGAAGCCTTGTCTGGTCCCCGATTTTAGTAGGATTGCTTCAAGTTTCTCTCTATTTAACTTGATGTTGGCTACCGGTTCGCAGTATATTGCTTTCACTATGTTTAGGTATGGGCCTTGCATTCGCAATCCCTCCAAGACTTACCATGAAGGGATGCTGGAATTTTGTCAAAAGACCTTTCAGCATCTAATGAAATGACCATGAGTTTTTTTTTCCTTTAGTTTGTTTATGTAGTGAATTACATTGACAGATTTCCGTATATTGAACCATCTCTGTATCCCTGGGTTGAAGCGTACCTGATCATGGTGAATTATAATTTTGATGCATACTTGGATTTAGTTGGCCAGGATTTTGTTCAAAATTTTTGCATCAATGTTCATGAGGGCGATTGGTCTGAAGTTCTCCTTCCTTATTTGGTCTTTGGTTTAGTTATAAGCTTTATTGTGGCTTCATAGAATGAGTTGGGTATGTTCCTTGAGTTTCTAGTTCATGGAAAACTTTGAAGAATATCTGTTTTAACTCTTCTTTAAATATCTGATAGAATTCCCTGCTGTACCCATCTGGTCCTGGGTTTTTTTTTTTTTTTTGATGGGAGACTATTAATAACTGCTTCTGTTTCCTCAGGACTTATGGAACTATTTAGATGATTTATCTGATCCTGTTTTAATGTTGGCACCTGGTATGTATCTAGAAAGTTGTTCCTTTCATCCAGATTTTCAAACCTTGTTGAGTATAAGCTCTTGTAGTAGGATCTGATAATTTTTTGAATTTCCACAGTTTCTGTTGTTATGTTTCCTTTTTCATTTCTGATTTTTTTTAATTTGGATCCTGTCTCTGTGCCCTCTGGTTTGTTTGTCTAAGGGTTTATCTATCTCATTGATTTTTTTCAAAGAACTAGCTCCTTGTTTTATTGATTCTTTGTATAGTTCTTTTTATTTCTGTTTGGTTGATTTGTATCCTTAGTTTGATTATTTCCTGTTGTCTACTCCTTTTGGGGGTATTTGCTTCCTTTTGTTCTAGAGATTTCAAGTGCACTGTCAAGCTGTTAGTGTAAGCTTTCTCCATTCTCTTTTTGGAGGCACTCAGATCTATGAGTTTTCCTTTTAGCATTGCTTTCATTGTATTCCATATATTCTGGTATGATGTGTCTTCATTTTCATTAAATTCTAAAGTCTTTAATTTCTTTCTTTATTTCTTCCTTGACCAAGCTATATTTGAGGAGAGCATTGTTCAAAGTCCGTGTGTGTGTGTGTGTGTGTGTGTGTGTGTGTGTGTGTGTGTGTGTTTTCCATTGCTTTTGTTTGAGTTTAAGACCAGCCTTAGGCCATGGTGATCTGGTAAAATACATGGAATAATTTCAATATTTCTGTATCTGTTGAGGCCCGTTTTCTGACCAATTATATGGTCAATTTTTGAGAAGGTTCCATGAGGTGCTGAGAAGATATATTCCTTTGCTTTAGGGTGGAATGATCTATAAATATCTATTAGATACATTTAGTTCAAAACTTCAGTTAGTTTCACTGTATCTCTGTTTAGCTTCTGATTCCATGATTTGTCCATTTTTGACAGTAGGGTGTTGAAGTCTCCCACTATTATTGTGTGGGGTACAATGTGTGTTTTGAGCTTTATTAAAGTTTCTTTAATGAATGTTGGTGCCCTTGTGTTTGGACAATAGACGTTCAGAATTGAAAGTTCATCTTGGTAGACTTTTCCTTTGACCAGTATGAAGTGTCCCTCCTTATCTGTTTTGACAACTTTTGGTTGAAAGTCAATTTTATCTGATATAAGAATGGCCACTACAGTTTATTTCTTGGGACCATTTGCTTGGAAAATTGTTTTCCAACCTTTGACTCTTAAATAGTGAATGTCCTTATCACTGAGGTGGGTTTCTTGTATGCAGCAAAACATTGGGTCCTGTTTATGTATCCAGTCTGTTTGTCTATGTCTTTTTATAGGGGAATTGAGACCATTCATATTAAGAGATATTAAGGAAAAGTGATTGCTGCTTACTGTTATCTTCTTAGTTAAAGGTTAAATTCTGGTGGTGTAGCTATCTTGTATTGGGTTTGTTGAAAGATTACCGTATTGATTTTTCTATGGTGTGGTTTGCTGCCTTTTGTCGGTATTTTCCAACCATTATGCTTTGCAGAGCTGGATTTGTAGAAAGATATTATGTAAATTTGCCTTTGTCATGGAATGTCTTTTTTTCTCAGGCTATGGTAATTGAAAGTTTTGCTGGGTATAATAGTCTGGGCTGACATTTATGTTCTCTTAGGGTCTGTGTGACATCTGCCCAGGTTATTTGGGTTTTCATAGTCTCTGGTGAGAAGTCTGGTATAATTCTGAAAGATCTGCCTTTATATGTTATTTGACCTTATTCTCTCATGCTTTTAATATTTGTTCTTTGTTCAGGGCATTTGGTGTTTTTGATTATTATGTGATGGGCAGTATTTCTGCTCTGGTCCAATCTGTTTGAAGTTCTGTAGGCTTCTTTTATGTTCATGGGCATCCCTTTCTTTAGGTTAGGGAAGTTTTCATCTATGATTTTGTTGAAGATATTTACTGGGCCTTTAATATGTAAATCCTTGCTTTCTTCTATGCCTATAATCCTTAGGTTTGGTCTTCTAATTGTGTCCTGGATTTCCTGGATGTTTTGGGTTACAAGTGTTTTCCATTTTTCATTTTCTTTGACTGTTGAGTCAATGTTTTCTATGGAATCTTCAGCAACTGAGATTCTTTCTTCTCTCTTGTATTCTGTTGTTGATGCTTGCATCTATGACTCCTGAATTCTTTCCAAGGTTTTCTATATTCAGAGATGTCTCACCTTGTGATTTCTTTGTTGATTATATTTCCAGTTTTGGATCCTGGATAGTTTTATTCAGTTCCTTCACTTGTTTGTTTGTTTTTTTCCTGAAATTCTTTAAGGAATTTTGTGATTCCTCTTTAAGGGCTTCTACCTGTTGACCCATGTTCTCCTGTGTTTCTTTCAGGGATTTCTGTGATTCCTCTTTAAGGGCTTCTACCTGTTGAGCCATGTTCTCCCATAATTCCCTATGGGATTTTGTATTGCCTCTTTAAGGGCATCTACCTGTTGACCCATGTTCTCCCATATTTCTTTAAGAGATTTTTGTGTTTCCTCTTTAATGGCTTCTGTCTTTTGATTCATATTCTCTTATTTTTCTTTAAGGGATTTTTGTGTTTCTACCTGTTGACCCATGTTCTCCTGTATTTCTTTAAGGGAATTATTTATGTCCTTCTTGAAGTCCTCCATCAACAATATGAGATATGATTTTAAATTTTAAAATCTGGCTCTTGCCTTTCTGATGTGATGGAGTATGCAGAATTTGCTGTTGTAGGAGAACTGAGTTCTGATGGTGCCATGCTGCCTTGGTTACTGTTGGTAATGATCTTGCATTTGCCTTTGGCCATCTTGTTATCTCTGGTGTTAGCTGGTCTTGCTGTCTCTATCTTCTCTGTCTTACTAGCCTGTGTTTCTGTACTCCTGGGATTCCTTTTCCCTTCAATGCCCTGCAAACATTAGGTTATCTAGGAAGTATCAGGTGATGGGTTCTTTCCTGTGGCAGACTTGGCAAGGGTCGAATGCCCTGCAGGCTGCTATTTCTCAAATGATCTGCTGCTGCTGGATTTCACATGCTCTGCTAATGCTGGTTCTTGAATGCCCTGCTTCTACCAGTTCAAATGCACCTACTGATGCCAGTTCTCTACTGACCTGCTCCTGCTAGTTCTGGAATGCCATGTTCCTGAACATTCTCTAGAGAGTATCAGGAAGTAGGCTGTTCCCGTGTCAGAAGGGGCACAGGTCAAATAAACTCCTCCTGCCAGTTCTCCAGAGAGTATCAGTAAGCAGGATCTTTCCCATGTCAGATGTGGCTCAGGTCTATCACATCCAATGGATGGAGCCGTGGTGATTAACCTGCTCCTGCCAGGTCTCTAGAAAGTACCAGAAAGTGGGATCTGCCCTGTGTCCAATGTGACACAGGTCTCTGAGAGCAGGAATCCCTCTAAGCCCAGGACTCCCTGCAGGTCAAATGCTCCCTTGCAGCATATATGCCCCGGCAGCTGTAGACCTGCCCAACTCCTAAGAGCAGAAGGAGCCCAGGCAGACTTTGTCCTGAGTGATCTTTCACTCTGTTGTTCCCTGCATACCTGGCTGAGCTGGCTGCTTGGTCACAGGAGCAAAGATGGTCAGTTCCTCATTTTAAGTAGGATTATTTGGTTCTCTGGAGTCTAATTTATGTAGCAAAATGCTGGTTCCTGTGTACATATCCAATCTGTTAGTCTATGTTTTTTTTTAAATAGGAGAATTGAGTCCATTGATGTTAAGAGATATTAAGGAATAGTGATTGTTCCTTCCTGTTATTTTTATTGTTAGAGTGGAATTATGTTTGTGTGAATATCTTCTTTCAGGGTTGTTGAAAGAAGATTACTTTCTTGCATTTTTCTGGGGTATAGTTTCTCTCCTTGTGTTGGAGTTTTCCATCTATTATCCATTGTAGGGCTGGATTTGTGGAAGGATATTGTGTAAATTTTGTTTTGTTATGGAATATTTTGGTTTCTCCATCTGTGGCAATTGAGAGTTTTGTTGGGTATATAGTCTGGGCTGCCATTTGTGTTCTCTTAAGGTCTTTATGACACCTGTACAGGATCTTCTAACTTTCATCATCTCTGTTGAAAAGTTTGTTGTAATTCTGATAGGTCTACTTTTATAAGTTATTTGACCTTCTCCCCTTACTGCTTTTAATATTCTTTATTTTGTGCATTTGGTATTTTGACTATTATGTTATGGAAGGAATTTCTTTTCTGGTCCAATCTATTTGGAGTTCTGTAGGCTTCTTTTATGTTTATGAGCATCTCTTTCTTTCTTTAGGTTAGGGAAGTTTTCATGTATAATTTTGTTGAAGATATTTACTGGCTCTTTAAGTTGGGAATCTTCACTTTCTTCTGTACCTGTTATCCTTAGGTTTGGTCTTCTAATTGTATTTTGGATTTCTTGGATGTTTGGGGTTAGGAGCTTTTTATATTTTGCAGTTTGCATTTTCTTTGAATGCTGAGTCAACGTTTTCTATGGTATCTTCTGCACCTGAGATTCTCTCTTCTATTTCTTGTATTCTGTTGGTGATACTTGTGTCTATGTCTCCTGATCTCTTTCCTAGGTTTTATATCTCCAAGGTTGCATACCTTTGTGATTTCTTAATTCTTTCTATTTCCATTTTTAGATTCTGGATGTTTTTTGTTTAATTCACCTGTCTTGTGTTTTCCTGTAATACTTTAAGGGATTTTTATGTTTCCTCTTTAAGGGCTTCTACTGTTTATTGTGCTTCCCTGTATTTCTTTAAGGGAGTGATTTATGACCTTCTTAAAGCCCTCTATCATCATCATGAGAAATGGTTTTAAATCTGAATCTGGCTTCTCCTGTGTGATCAGGTATCCAGGGCTTGCTCTAGCGGGAAAACTGGGTTCTAATGATGCTAAGTAGCCTTGATTTCTGTTTCTTATGTTCTTGCTCTTGCTTCTCGGCATCTGGTTATCTCTGGTGTTAGCTGGTCTTGCTGTATCTGACTGTAGCTTGTCCCTCCTGTAAACCTGTGTGTCAGCACTCCTAGGAAACCAGTTCTCTCTGGGAGGAATTTGTCTATAGAGAGCTGTGGCACAGGGTCAGCTCCGGGGTGCAGAAGGAAACCGGAAGGATCCTCTCCCTGCTGTTCCTTGGTTCCTGTGTCCTGATGGCTCTGGGCAGGTCCCTCTTGAGCCAGATATTTGTGTAGAAGTGGTGCTCTTGGGTGTGTCAGCACTCCTGGGATATCACCTCTCTCCTGGAGGGCTTTGGCTAAGGAGAGTTGTACAGGGTCAGCTACAGGCACAGATGGAAACTGGATGGATTCATGAAATAATTTTTAACCAGATATTGTCTAGACAGAAATGTAGGCACATACACTATTTTGTAATTTGTAAAACAGAAGCATGTGAAAATATTTCATAACAATTAGACTTATTAGTAAATCTTCTAGGTCTTAGTAAATCTTCTCAGTCTTATTAATACATAAAGCATGTACCTCATATTTTAATCTGTTCTTTATTGTGAATATTATGCTTACTATTTACACTATTATAGATAAATTATGAAGTATAATGCCCTTAATGGAAAACTATACTTCTGAATGAGACATACTACATAATTATAAGAATAGCTAGTAATCCTGTATCTTCCTTCTTTCTCTTTCTGATTCTTTAATGCATTTACCATGTTTATTCTTAGATGGTTTGATATTTTACAGTTTTAGCAGATTTATATTTGATTATGAGACAAGAATCAATTTGTCATGAAATATGCCAGGATTAGAATTTTAAAAGATGTTGTCACTTTTCCTTTTATAAAATATTCACAGTTTCTCCTTCTGAAGCTGCATTAAAATGCAGTATCTTCAAAACATTAATGTCAGTAAATGGAATTAAGAAAATGGTGTTTATATACAGGAATATTCTATAAGAACCTCTTTGGGCCAAGGAGAAAACTGTCAAGATAGAGCCTCAGAGTGAGGATGTTCATAAGAAGAGTGAAATGGGAGGGGCATTGATTCAATAATGACTCAGAGTCAGTGGTGCATGCAAACTCTCAGTTCAGGTAGTCTCACTTTCTCCAGTCTCAGGTTTCTCACTATTCTTCCTTCTTTTCCTTGCTTTTTCCTTCTTCATTCTCCTCATTCTTTTGCCTTTTCCCTTTTCATGTTTTGGTCTTCTCTCAACCAGATAGCATAGAACACAATCTTTTATTTATTAAAGTTACAGCATTGAGGCTGTAATTTTTCCAGAAATAATTTTTCCAGAAATCCTTAAATTTACATAAATTCTAGGAAGCCTGAATCATTAATCCCAAACTCTTCTTCCTTAAAATGGAACTAAACACAATGCAAAAACAATTTTCCTATAGTTTTTACATAGCCCATTCTTCATGGGTACCTGGGAACAGCTCTTGTGATTTCCTGGTACAGCAGAGAGCAATCTTTAGTAACTTCTTTCTTGTAAGAACAGAAAGGTGACAGACTACTAGGATTCAAATGATTTCTTATGAAGTTTTAAAATTTATTCAAGTAAAACAGCTAGCTTTTTCTAATATCTTTCTAGGTAGGCATTGTCATCTTCAATCCTTCAAGTACCTAGAAAACAAAGTACTGACTTTTAATATGCTTATACATCATCTTTTAATGTTCTAATTTCTGTTTCCCTACCCTAGCAATTCCCTAGCCTCATGTACCTTCCTAAATCATATAAAAGCCTTTCTCCTATAAAATAAACCAATCTATCATTTCCTTGTATGTTATAGATATCATATCTTATCCACACCTTTTCTTCTTGAGACTACTTTAATTTTCTATCCTTAATTTCCCCAAGTTCACACTGGCTAATTAATGCAGTAGTCATTGGATTGGAGGGTACATGTATCACCTCATAATTTCAAATTCAAGGCCAAGTCTTGTAATAAGCAATTTCTACAGAAGACTATGTTGGTTTATATAGCCTTTATTGTTATGGTGTCTAGATCCTTTCCCATGGCCCTAAAGACCAAACAGAATGTCTGTTCCTTGCCCTCCATAGCTTTATGACCACTTCCATTCCTCCTTCCCCAGAACCGCATTTGTTTCATTTATAATAGAGTGATTAACTATGAGAAATGAGGGAAATATATTCCCCAGAATTAGAGATGGAAAGTAAAATAGTACAGAGACCAGATCTGATTTAGACCAAGAGCATTCATTAGCACATGTGCAGATCAATCATGGTTATCAACAGATTGGCGATGTTCCATGACTGGGACTGGGTCGCACCTCTTGCTAGGTGGCCATGCTCTAGTGAGCAATGGCCAACGTGGTTTTATCTCTTGGAGATTCACTGGCCCAGAGCTCTGGAAATGTCTCTCCAGTCACTAGGTTCCCACTGGTGGGTTGCTACCATGTCTACCCCCAAAGCCTTTCTGGAGCAGCTCAGGTAAACTCACCATTGGCGGCAGTACCTTTCTCTCTTGAAACCAGATAAGCTGCCTCAAGAAGGAAAACACAATACAAACAAAACAATGGTAACTTAATCTCTGGGTGCATCAACTGAAACCTAATCTCATAAGCCTTATTAAAATCTGATTCCCTTCTCTGGTGGCAGAACCTAGCTAGGAAACTATAGCAACTATATCTTACTCCACTGTTGTCCCAGCTTCAAAGGGAAGTAACTCTCTCCTGCTTCCTCTCTTGCTCTGTCCAACCCAGAAGTCTTGCATCTTGTCCAGTGAGTGGCTGCTTTATTCATTATGGGAGGGGTTCACAGGAACAGCACCAGGCCCATCAACAATATATAACTCCCCTTTCTTAGCCATCCTGGACTAGGCAGAAAACATTCCATCACTTCTATCAGAAGAGGTGAGTGATGGCTAAAAGTATCATGTTTCAATAATTTTTATCAGATTTCAATAAAATGAACAAACAAACAAACAAAAACAAAGCAAACAAACAAATGAACAAAAATAAATATAAGTTTTCAAAACAGAATAGAAGGATGGTCAGTGATCACCCTATACAGATTGAAAAGGCATGGTTAGCCTTCGGTCTCCAATGACAGGCTATGCAGAGCAGAATAAAGTTCATAGTTTTAGAAAATGACCCATAAAATTAGTAAAGGATATTTCAAAGAATAGAAGACTTAGCTTCATTGGTGTAAGATGAAATCTCAGGGTCATTTTGATTTACATTTCTCTGAAGACTCAGGAATTTGAACATTTCTTCAAGTGCTTCTTGACCATTCAAGATTCCTCTGCTTAGGATTCTGTGTTTAGCTCTAATTTTAAATTGGTTTATTTGGTTTGTGGAAGTCTAACTCACATGATCATCTAATGAGATGCTGAAAAGCCTTCAACAAAATACAACACCCCTTCATGCTAAAAGTCTAGGAGAGATCAGGAATTCATGGTCTATACCTGAATATAATAAAAGCAATACACAGTAGGCCAATAGACAACATCAAATTAAATGGAGAGAAACTTAAACATTCCCACAAATATCAGGGACAAGACCCACTCTCTCCCTATCTAGTCAATATAGTACTCGAAATTGAAAATAGATCAATAAGAAAACAAAAGGAGATCAAAGGAACACAAAATGGAAAGGAAAAAGTCAAGGTATCACTGTTCACTGATAATATGATAGTACCTAAGTAACCCCTCAAAATTCAGCCTGAGAACTCCTACTGCTGTCAGACAACTTCAGCAAAGTGGCTGGATACAAAATTAATTCAAAGTAAACAGTAAGTAGCTTTCCTGTACGTAAATGATAAACAAGCTGAGAAAGAAGTAAAAGAAGCAATGCACTTCACAATTATCAAAAATAATATAAATATATTGGGTTAACACTAAACAAACAAGTAGAAGAGCTGTATGACAAGAAGTCCATGTCCCTGAAGAAAGAAAATGAAGAAGATATCAGAAGATGGAAAGTTCTCACATGCTCATGGACTTGGATTACTAAAGTGAAAATGGTCATTTTCCAAAAGCAATCAATCTACAGATTCCAAGCAATTCCCATCAAAATTCCAACACAATTTTTATAGGCCTTCAAAGAGTAATTTTCTACTTCACATGGAAAAAAATCCAGAATAGCTAAAACAATCCTGAACAATAAAAGATCTTTGGGAGGTATCACAATTCTTGACCTCAAGCTGTAGTACAGAACAAATGTGACAAAATCTGCATGGTATTGATACAGAAAAAAGATGGGTTTATCAATGGAATAGAATTGAAGACACAGACATAAACACACAAAACTATGGACACTTGATTTTTGATAAAGAAGCCAAAATCATACAACGAATAAAATAAAACAGCTTCAGCAAAAGATGCTCGTCTAACTGGATTTCTGCATATAGAGGAATGCAAATAGATTCATGTATTTGAGACTGCACAAAACTCAAGTCAAAGTGTCAAGGACCTCAACATAAATCTAATACACTAAAATCTAATAGAAGAGAAAGTGGAAAATAATCTTGAACTCATTGGTACAGGAGAGATTTTCCTGAACAAGAAAACAATGTCTCAGGTTCTGAGATCAACAATTGATAAATGGGACCTTATGAAACTGAAAAGCTTTTGTAAGCCAAAAGACTCTGACAATAGGACAAAATGGCAGTCTATTGATTGGAAAAAGATATTCCCTAATGCTATATCTTACAGAGAGCTAATATAGAAAATATATAAAGAAGATAATATTTCTTTGTTTAATTGGATATTTTATTTGTTTACATTTCAAATGTTATCACCTTTTCTGAATGCTCCCCCAGTAACCCCCTTCCCACCCCCTCCTCCTGCTTTTATGAGGGTGTTCCTCTCCCCACACACCCACTCCTGCCTTCCTGCCCTCTCATTCGAAGACAACAGATTGTTTGGAGTGGCTGTTTATGGCTTGGCCACTCCAGACTGTCTGTGAATCACAAATCCAGAATTTCCATTTTGTGAATTCGGAAATCCAGAGCAAGTGCTATGAGACAATGTGCATAGTATTAGCCTCAAGACACCTATAAACTGTGGGTACTCAGCTTTCTTTCATCACAATGAACTAAATTAAACAAGAAGAAAACATGGCTGCATCCAGTATAAGAGACAGTGATGCAAGTTTCCTTGAACTGCACAAGACATGGGGAATGACGTCCCTGAAATGGGACACCTATACTAGCAGGATAGCCAACTGAAGTGGTCAACATCTGGGAAATGACTTTGAGAGAGCTGCTGAGGAGAATGAATATCATCTTTTAGAAAACCCACAAAAATATCAGCATACTTGAAAGAAAGAAAGAAAGAAAGAAAGAAAGAAAGAAAGAAAGAAAGAAAGAAAGAAAGAAAGAGATAGAAAGAAAGAAGAAAAGAGAAGAGAAAAGAAAGAAGATAAAGATACAAGTAAACAATTGAAAGAATTCCACAAGAACACAGATGAATCCAATAAAGAAGTTAAAATATAAAAGTGGAATTCAACCACTCCTACAACACCAGAGGAAGCTTGACTTCAAGGATCTCTGACACACTTAGAAACACAGATGAGGCCACAACATTTACAACATCCTGCATTACTGGGGAACCAGGGACGTATAGACCCCTGCCCAGTGAAAAGCACACACTTCCTTCCAGTTTGGAACTGCACCTGGGGTGGACCCAGGGTTCCAGCTTCCCATACACTCCTACAACACCCAGAGGAAGCTTGACTCCCAGGAGCTCTTTCATATCAACTCTCTCAGGATGCCTAGATCCCAACATCATAAGATCACAGAGACAGCTAGACTCTGAGGAGTTCTGACAAAAAGGAGTTATGGACAGGCTCCAGTCAGAGACATCAAGGGAAGGTAGCACTAGAGATAACCAGGTGGAGAGAAGCAAGCACAAGAATATAAGCATTAGAAACCAATACTGCTTAACATTATCAGAACTCAGTTCTTCCACCACAGCAAGCTCTGGATAATACTATCTAAGAAATTTAAACAGATCTACAATAGCAATCATGAACCAGTAATATAATAATGTCTCAGGTTAAATAAGCTCATGCTGTGATGGATTTACTGAAGAATTTCTTGAGGCCTTTGGAGAAGAACTATCATTTCTCAATTATTTTTAACATAGAAATAGAAGTAATAATGATAAAATTCCATAAAGCCACTGAAATACAAAAAGCAGATAAAGATAACAATTACAATAAAAAATTATAAGGCAACATTCCTATGAAACTCAATACCAAAAATCTCAATAAAATATTTGTTTTATGAGTTCCAGAACACATCAAATGTTTTGATGCAGTAGAGTTGGCCTCATTCCAGAAATACAGAGATAATTTAAAATATGAAAGACAATATCTATAGTACATCCCAAAAGTGGACACAAGAGAATAAATCAACAATGACAGGATGCAACATCCACTATTTAAAAAGCTATGGGGCGGGGATAGAAAAGCAAGGGAGTATTAAACATGATGAGGTTTAAATACAAGAAACACATAAATTATATGAATCTGACAACAATGAACAAAGTGGTGGGGGAATTCTCAAATTATTTTACAAAACCATGGTCAAGCAAACATTACCACTTGTCCACATTTGTTTAACAGAGTGAGAAGGCTCAGCTAAGTCATATGACAAGGGTAAGAAATAAAAAGGATAGGGGCAGAAAAAAAAAAAAAAGAAATGAAGTGTACTCATGTACTGGCTGGTTTTTTATGTGTTAATTTGACACAAACTGGAATTACCACAGAGAAAGTAGCTTCAGGTGAGGAAATGCCTCCATGAGATCCAGCTGTAAGGCATTTTCTCAATTATTGATCAAGGAGGGAGGGCCCCTTTTGGGTGGTACCATCTCTGAGCTCATAGTCTTGAGTTCTATAAGAAAGCAAGATGAGGAAGCCAGGGGAAGCAAGCCACCAAGGAACATCCCCCCATGGCATCTGCATCAGCTCCTGCTTCGTGGCCTGCTTAAGTACCAGTACTGACTTCCTTTGGTGATGAGCAGCTGTGTGGAAGTATAAGCTGAATAAACCCTTTCCTCTCTAACTTGCTTCTTGGCATGGTGTTTGTGCAGGAATAGAAACCCTGACTAAGAAAACTTATAAGGAGAGGATAGGATTCTATACAAAGGAGACACTAATAACTCTATCTCAAAACTCATCTGTGTGAAAACTCTATAAAATGTGACCACATAGAAATTGTACATATAGAAATCACTAGCCTTCCTACATATCAAGAATTAACAAGCCTGAAGAATATCAAGTAATCAAACCAATTCACAGGTAACCTAAAACTACCTAAAAAGAAGGTGAAAGATATGGACAGAGAGAAGATAATAAAGAAAAAGAATAGTTAAGTGTAGAAAAACACTAGGAAGTAAAAAAAATCTATGTATGCTCCTGGATTGCAAGAAGTGATATTCTGAAAGTGGATGTCATATCTCTACAGTGAGGTTGCAGTGAAAGTTTCAGTCCTATTCTTCTCAGAGGTATAAAATAAAGTTACAATGTATATGGAAGTACAAATGAAAATAGCCTAAGATTATTGAATAAAAACAATATTACAAGGCCTATTACCGCACTTGATCTGAAAATAAACTACAGTCACATAGATTAATGGAGAAGGGAAAAGAATACAGAACAGATATAATCCTAGATGCCTCTGTAGCCTCTAGGTTTTATGAAGATGTCAAAAATTAGATGTTTCAGTACGCAGGACTGTGCATACAGGATATCCACATACAAACTAAAACTAGATCCCTATTTCTGACCTTTAAAAACTCAACTTCAGTGGAAATCAAATAAGAGCTTAAAGGCTGAAACTATGAGAGGAAAACAAAATCTTCTCAATATATCAGCACAGATAAGTTTCTGGAAATGGTGCAATCTCTCAGGAATGAAGTTAATTATTATAGGAACTAATGGAATTTTAAAACTACTATACAAATTAAAAACAAAAATTCTCTCTTTGTTGAGTGAATAATCTGCATGTGGGAAAAAAAAATCTTTCCTAGCTATCTGATAGGAGTCCTATCTAGAATACACAGAGAAGTGGAAAAAATATAGATGAAAAGAAAATAATCAATAAAATCTGCTAAGAAATGAAGTGAAGCAGTTATTAAAACAAAAAAAAAACAAACAAACAAACAAAAAACAGGTCAGATATAAAATGGTCAGTGTTTACTATCAAATATAGAAGTGCCAATTCAAACAACATGAGATCCCATCTAACTCAGCACACAAGTGCCATCATTCAGAAAATAAATATCATCAAAACCTGGAAAGGTTCTAAACAAATCCAGTACTATCCTTTGATCAAGTTATGCCACTCCCTGGCATTTATAAGAGGAATGCCAAGGGAACTACTTTAGTGCCACTTGGATATCAATATTATTGCCACTTGATGAGCAATAGCTAGATTATGCTAAGAGATTATGCCTCTATCGAAAGAGACGATAAAGGAAAACTGTGACATATGTATATATGTTATACATACATACATACATACATACATACATACATACATACATACAAATATATATTATCGTTGCTTCAGATACAAAGAATAAAATGGCATTAATTTCAGAAATAAAAAGAACTGGATGAGATGTCAATATTAAATCAATTAACTCAGAAAGAGCATACATCTTTGTTCATCTCTTGTCTATATGTTTTCTACAAATACATAAACTTATGTACGAATTCATGATATTAAAGTAGAAAATGGTTAGGGGAAGAGAGTGGACAAAAAAGATGTAAAGAAAGGAAGAAGTAAAGCAGTGCCTATGGTAGCATACTCCACACAAGTTTTACGTAGGTTCTCATGTTTGTTACCCAGTATCCTGTGAAATGACCATGCAACACACCACTGCTAAGCCCTCCTTTAGTAATGGGTAAGCATCTAAAAAGCAGTAGTGTTATTTATATATTGATGATATGGGAGTTGGTATGTCACATACAGGCTTGTGTGTTTGAATGTTTGGCCCATGGGAATGGCATTATTAAAAGGTACAGCCCTTCCTCAGAAAACTGGACACAATACTTCCAGAGGACCCAGCCATACCACTCCTGGGTATATATCCAGAAGACTCCCCAGCATGCAATAAGGATATATGCTCCACAATGTTCATAGCAGTCTTATTTATAATAGCCAGAA
>BDUI01000125.1:332369-346869 GCA_002335545.1 Apodemus speciosus
AACATGTATATACATATATACATATATACACACACATATATTTACACATTTTATTTTAATGTATATGAACATGTATACACACACACACACATATATATTACAATGATAAATTTTCTGTTTGGACTTCAGGGCTTTAAGTAAAATAATCCTAGTAGGCCATGAAATATAATCCTTCAGTGCCTCCTCCAACTTTCCACTTCGCTTTTCTATTGAATTGATTAGAAAGTGATTGTTTTCTCATTACAGAATACAAGAACGCTTTGTCATGGGGATAGTCTCGCTAAAGTACTAAAGATATACTAGTATTGAGGGAAAACCTTGATATGGATATATATCCAAAGTACTGTGACTATATTACATATATTATACAAATGTATACACACACACACACACACACACACACACACACACACACACACACACACACATATATATATATATATATATATATATATATATATATATTACAATGATACTTTTTCTGCTTGGACATCAAGGCTTTAAGTCAAACAATCCTAGTAGGCCAGGAAAAGGCATTTTTCCAAGGAATTATTCAGCTGTAATATCAAAATATGTTTCCTTTTACCAGCCTCAAATTACATTTAAAGGAAAAGGGATTATGCTCTGGTTAAAAGAAAGAAAATAGAATTGCACATCGCTAAGACTTTCAACAGTTCTTTAGACTAAGGTCTGAATACTGCTAGCTGGATTAATTACAAAAAAATTAGTAAGGTTATTTTGTTATATGATTTATGTGTTTATCATGAGAGAGTGCAATAAGCCCAATGGAAAAGGTACCATGAAAATATTTATTTCAAGAGGAAAAAAAATAGATAATGCAGGCAGAAAAATGAAAATAACACATTTGCCTTCACCACGGGAACTGGCCCTGCCCTGTATGTTTAGGTCAACATGGAGTTAAAGGCATGCCACTAATTAATGAGTTTGAGCATATAACGTTTTATATACTTCTGTTGTGCTATTTGTGTGAAAAGAAGGTCATTTTAGACTTTCTAATGTATATTTTAGAAAGTCTATAGTTGTGAAACTGGCAGTAAAATGAAGAAAGAAATCTAATCATCAAATAACTACTTTTCTAAATGAGAAAACATTTTGATTACTCCAAAATAAACAACCTGTCATGGATCATGATATGCCTGGCTTGCTGCAAGCGAAGAGAGGGTCATTATGCTTGGAAAATAAGCTATATAATAGTCTTGCAAGGTTTTCCCTCAACACTAGCATATCTTCATTACTTTAACAAGACTGTCCCATGACAAGGAGTTCTTGTGTTCTGTTATGAGAAAATGATCACTTTCTAATAAATTCAATAGAAAAGTGAAGTGGTAAGTTGGAAGAGGCACTGAAGGATTTACAATCCTGCAGTAGAGCACATTCTACAACATACTATTGTGTGTCTCCATGTCCTCTGAATTTCATTTGGCATTACATAGTATCAACTGATATGCAAAAATTCTCTGACCAATAGTAAAGCCTGAGTCATCCATGCACATGCCTGTGCAAAAGTGCTCCAGATTCTCTTCCCAAGTATATATTGAATTGCATCTCCAGTAAATGTAATCAGTTGAGAGAATCCATTCTTTTCCACAATGATCATTTCTATAAAAATAAATATCATAGAATATTTAAAATTTATTATCCAGGCCAGGAGAAGATTTCATTAGTAAATTACTTGCTACAAAACACTTAATCTGAGTTCAGATCCCTGACTCCTGTACGAAAATTTGTACATGGTGGTAGAGGTCCCAAACCAGAGTATTTGGTGGCTAGTTAGACATAGGAAAATACATGAGACATACTGCAAGTCAACTTCGCAAACAGATAACATCGACATTCATTAACAGACCCCATATCAATAAATAAGATTGGTAACCACAGAGGAAGGCAACAAATATAACATACTGGCTCTAACACCTTGCACATACATGTACATGCTTACCAGAACAGACAAATGGAAATACTCACACCAAAAGTTATATACTACACATACAGGAGAGATTTCAYAGTAATCATTCACTAACATATTGTATATTATAATACACATAGTATATCATAATAAGTATATTATGTAATATATGCTATATAAAATATATTGTATATTACTCTATAGTATATATGAATATATACATATAAGTATGTGTATATATACATTACATTTTCCTGTTTTATTCTCTATCTGGATCTTGAAAGTGATGATGTTTTCATTCTAAGTTTGGGTTAAGGGACACCAATTATGTAAATATCTATTATTTATCTATGTAAATATCTGTCTATTATCTACCTATATACTATCTATATTTCTAGCAAATTCCACTAATATGGATTAGGATAAAGTGATCATAGAACTAGTTGTAGAAATGTAAGAGGTTGAGAAAACTCTATGAATTTATTCATCGTTATTTTGTTTCTGACAACCAATATTAAATCTGTTACCTGATGTACTAGCCTCTGTTTGCCTATGAAAGCATGGGTACTATAATCTTCTTTATGTCATACCACAGGGTAGTGTTGCTTACAAGAATGCATATATAATAACTCAAGGTCTTTTAGCTCTGTAAGATGGGAAATTATTTTTTTTAAAATATGTGAAATAATTAGTTTGGGAATATTTGACAGGAAAACCATTTATTCACTATTGTGTTGTGGAGTTGATAAACTCCAACTGGTATGATGATAAAGTACTTAGGAAGATGGAGAAAAAATAAACAAACAAAAAAAAGGACAGAGGTGCCAGTTTGATGGTTCTGAATCAACTGCTGGTGAAGAAACAGTTTCTTCAGAGAAAGAAGACAGACAGGACAAATCATTCCATTTGAAAGTACTAATTCTTAAAAGCTATGCTATTTTACTGTCATACTCACAAAGCCACCTTAATTCTTCAGAGAACTAACAGTGACTCTTTTATCTTTGATAGTGACAATTACCTCTTCAAATTTTAAGTTAAGGGGGCACTACACTTAGTATTTACCCAGAAGAAATACAGTTTTCCATTTGGTTCCTCATTATGTAATGACCCAAAATAGTGTCTAGGTAGATAACGTGATTGTTCACAAGCAGGAGAACCTTAGTTGGACTCAGAACCTGGGTAAATGTCAAGGACAGTGGCACAGGCCTGTAATGTCAGTTATGGGGAAGGACGGGTACATTCAAGGGCACAATGTCCATTTGATCTTTTAGAATGAGTGAGCTTTGGATTCAGTAACTGTCCATAGAAAATAAGGTGAAATGTGTTTGGAATGATATGCAAACCTGAACCATTCCCCTTCAGAACCTCCTGCACACAAAGATACACATGCACACACACATGCACATATGATGCACATAAAGGTTTAACTGGTAAGATAATACTTGTAGATACCCTTATTAAATTGAATTGAATAGCCAGGCAAGCAATTTGAAGTAATATCGAAAAAACTGGCAGGGGGAAAATACATATCACCTAAGAGATTATTCAACTCTTTGCACAATGGCTCACAGAGGGTTTGGCTGTTGTAATTCAAAATGAGCTCAAGGCCTTTTTCTAGCACTCTCTATAATGTTAATGACTGGGTATTTTGTTTATTTACTGCATAATTACTTTGAAATACTGTGACAGTAAATCCACCTGAAGAAGTCATGGAGCAGAATTTGCAGTATATTCTCATGATGTTTGATGAAATTCTTAAACAGATTTGATGTCCTGGGATTCACGGATTCCAACAGAAATCAAAAGAGCTGTTTAACTGAAGTATCTCCCCACAGAGAACAGTTAATCTCCTGCTCCTTTTTAAAGTCCATGAAAGCCCTTTAATGGGTGTCTTATGTGTATCAACGAGTTGACCTCAGAGTACTTTAGAGGACATAGTTTAGAATGAGTGTTCTACATGTAAGAAATCTACTCAAATATTTTATTTCACATATTTATTTTACAATGTAATCATGAAATTCTCACATACATAAYTGAGGGATTTTTGGCTCACCACTGAATCCCAATGTGTCAACTAATGAAGAAGTGAGATTGTAAATGCTACCATCTGTGTGACCCAGCACACAGAGTGCAGAACAATGGGCAGATGTACTTAGAAACTCAAGCCAAACTACATTTACATTCAGGGTTAATTTTATATAGTTTTCAAAAATTGTTCAGAGGTATATGACAGCAGATACATTTCTAAATTTAGAACAACTTTATACCCTTTTTAATACCAGTCTGCTGGTTCAAGATTTATGTTCTAGTTACTCCACAAAAAATAATTTTAGCACAAATTGCTTTACAGAAACACAGTGAGTAATAGTAGTGTTAAATAATATTTTATGTTATTTTAGAAGTTATCTACTAACTTTTCGAAAGTAGAAGAAGTAGTGATTTTTACTGAAAGAGACAATCTTCCTTATACATTTTAGGAAAATATTGGCTTGTTTATTGAAATTATACAGTAGAGTGTAATACATATTTTGAAATGAATATTTCTAAATTATCACATTTTGTTTCCACCGTTGTTGACCCAATTCCAAGGTGAAAATCGCAGTAATATGCTTGTGTAAGCATGACTCGAATAATGACAACATCAGTTAGCATGCCAAGATTCAGGGAATATAGCAAAAGAATGCTCAGATACATTGCAAGAACAAGAGGGCTACGGCACATGCTATAAGATATGGACTTCTCTATATAACAGAGAGTCTGTACCAATCTCTAAGCTATAACACCCTCAACTGACTTGCCAATATAAGTGGGTGCATTTTACTAGTATGTAATGCCTGCCTGTTGAAACACAACCAGTTTTCTCTAGGGATGAACCACATGATAGGTTACACAAATGAATCTGGTCACTGGTACCAGAAGTACACATAAACCTAGACTGAGTTCATAAAAACAAAAGTATTTTTATGGTCTAATTAGAGTATAATGGAACTACCAGTCTGTCATAAAAAGGTATAATATTTATGTGTATATTATACACACATATTTTTTAACAATAACAATTAAGTGATCACTTGTAAGGGATTGCAAGAGACTCCAACTGCATATGTAGCAAAGGATGGCATTATCTGGCACCAATGAGAGGGGAGGCCCTTGGTCCTGTGGAGGTTTGATGCCCCAGCGTAGGGGAATGCCAGGACAGTGAGTCTGGAGTGTGTGGGTGGGGAAGCATCTTCAAAGAAGCAGGGAGAGAGGGGATTGGATAGGGGTTATTTGGAAGGGAAACTGGGAAGTGGCATAATATTTGAAATGTAAATAAAACAACAACAACAACAACAAAAAGAGTCGAAGCAGGGAAGGGTGAAAATTGTGCAAACATGATACACATGGATGATCTTCTCAGAAAAATAAAATATTTAAAAAAAGAAGTAAAGAGGATCAAATGAACTTGGGTAACAGAAAACATGAACCTTGTATATTATCCATTTTTTCGACAGTGTTTTGGAAAGAGTTAATAGGTTCATTAGACTAAATTATAGCAGCTACTATAAACAAATAAATTAGTATAATCAAAGAATTCAGAAATATATGTCTTCCATATTATTTGCTTATATTGTAAGACTCACGGGGGTGCACCCTGGAGCCCATGCCTCGGAAGGCGACACCCCAAATCACTCGTGAGAAACGGTCTTGATGTAACTGCATAAGGATTTTATTGGGGGAACAGTCTACTGGGATCGACTCATAACCATGCAGGGTCAGAGGAGTTCGATGTCTAGTGTCCAGTGCAAGGGGTTTTTAAATCCAAAAACCTCAGAAGGGGAAGGGCTTGGGGAATTCAGATAGAGGAATTGTACTTAGGTCATGGGGCAATGCATCCTATCCCTTGGGACCAGGTGTAACTGCATTCCGCAAGATGGATTAACTGCATTCCACAAGATAGGTTGGGCAAACATCAACTATCTATAGAATGCAGAACAACCTTTGTGGTTAGTTAGTTCCTGGAATAGAAATTGGTGGCACTCTGGCCTTCCAAAACAGGATTTTCAAGGCAGGATCTTTCAATATATAACCTTTGAAAAGCTGTTCTTCAGTTTTGAAATATTTATTTCCTATATTTTTCTGATCAGTTAATTTTTATTTATTCATCCAATAAAAATACTGAATGAACGTGAATTATCTTTAGCACATTTCTTCTGCAAATTTAACATAGATGTGAACAAAAAGACAGTATTTCATTTCAATAGAGCTAATATTTTAATAAGATGAAATGAGAAATAGGATTCCTGAGTGCATATTATGAGTTTAAAAATAAAGGTTGTCATAGAAAGACAGACTATAGCATAAAGCTGGATAGTCATCTCCAACAGAGAGAATGATGGCTTCTGTACCACCTACCTTTCTCAACCAATAATAGACTTTTGCTAGTGATTTCAGTTCATTACTTAATGGAGTACATTCATTGAACTTTTCCAGGACCACCCTTTATTTCTAGTGATATTCTCATGACATTCACCTCATTGCTCCAGTACCTTTCTTCCAGATGTGATCAGGTAGTATAATTCATGGGCAACCACCGAATCCACACTTACTGAATCACTTAAATTTTTATAGTAAATATGGAAAAAATTAGACAATACAATAGTGTTGGAAGTAAGTCTCAATGTAAGAACATCTGCTAACATAGGCAATTCCTTCAACTCAATTCCCAAGCACTGAAGAAGACAAAGCAAAGGGTAAAAATTGTGAACTAATGAGACTACTCTGCAGGCGAAAGCATTTCATACCAAGCTTGAGGGCATGAGATCCCTGGGACCCTCACTGTTGGAGAGACCAGGCACCTTTGACTTCTACATGTCTTGAGTCATACTAGGACATGAGTGCTCAGAAACACAAACAACCAGATACCCCCATCTCACACACACACACACACACACACACACACACACACACATACACACACACACACACACAAACAAGTCTTGAGCTATACCTGAATATGAGTGCTCAGAAACACAAACAGCCACATACTCCCCCCACACACAGACACACACACTCTCACTTCACACATGTACACATGCACAAACACACACACACAAACATTAAACACAACATTAAATTAAAAAAATTAAACAAGATTAGTATTCAATCAGAAAGTTCATTAATATTTAAAATGAAAATGACCAATTAAAATTAATGTATAATAGAATATTGTTACAGTAGTCAAAAATCTAATATTATTAGAGAAACCACCACATGGCTAAAGCATAAAGGTGTCACCCAAAGCAATAGCAGAAATTTAGTCTATTGAAACATTTCCTTGCAGTGAAAATATTGATTCAGATACCAAACTATTACCATTGGAATATCTTAAAGTAAATAAGTTTTGTAAAATCTCTCACTACGCTTTGTTATTTTTAATCAGTCTTCAAGTTTGAAACATCACATGTGCTAAATACCTATACTTATCTGCTCAAGAAAGTTATATTCCTTCAAGTATGAAGACAATCTATAGAAAAATTGTAATAATGAATCTTCTCAGTAACCTGTAAATAAGCATTAGTTTCACTTATCGTTAATTTCTCTTTTACATATATAAAAGTTTGAAACTAAATAGAGAAGATATATTAATTCAATTATTAAAATAAATAATATAATGATTAAAATTTTCATGAACTTTTTAAGAGGAAAAAGTAGATGTTCAGTGCGCAGTACACGAAAACATTTAAGTAAAAGGTTGTGTAAATAACAATGCTCAACAGGTTGGAATTCATGACTGGTACTATAATTCTGATAGAATCTTATAGGTAGAGAAGACCTAGGTCCTGGGACTTAATGTTGTTTCACTACAAGACTATATGATCAAATTTAACATATTTATGATTTAACCCCTACATTTGCATAGCTGTGAACATTAGTCAGTGAAGCTTATTTTTATAGTAGATAGTGGGTAAAGCAGAGTTGCAAATAATTGCTCAACTTGCTGAAAAGAAGGACTATGGCAGCTTCATGATAATCGGTTTATCTATAACAATCTATAAAGCCTAAAGGCTCAGGGATCTAAGAGGAAAGGACAAAACTAATGTATGCCCAGATAATGGGAAGCTTAGAACCAGAGGACGGTAAGGACTGCTAGGGTATGTTTTCTTCTGGCTATGAGATGCTATAATGCAACTGTGGTTACTTGCACAATTCCTAAAGTAATCAAGGTAGTAAAACAGTTCAGCAGGAAAAGGGCAGGAGCTTCCAAGGAACCACCTTTACCTATAGAATCATTGGCAGGTGATAGCTGCTCCAAAAGAAATTGTCACTTTTCTTTGGATGTGTGGCCACAGGTCACTAAGTCAGCTCAGTGGATGGCTCTACATCTGTGCACAAATGGGCAGCATTAATTAAACTCAGTAAGACAAAACAAAACAAAACAAAATTTCTTTCTATTTCTAATTTAACTGAAAATCATTTTTTTTCATGAAATATTCTGGATTTGTCAGGTGTTTTATCTTTATTTGTTGGTATGCATATATGGTTTTGTCCTTCATTCTATTAATGAAATACTTATTACATTAATTGATTTTTGTGTGTTGAATTAACTTTGCTTCTCAGGAATAACATCTATTCACATACTGTCATAATTTTATTAGGATGTTGAATGTGATTTACTATTATTTTCTTGAGGGCTATTGAATATGTGATTCCCAAGATTACTGGTCAATGGTTTCTAGAATACCCTTGTCTGTTTCAGTGTCAAGGAATGCTTGGGAGATGGAAGGAGAGTGGGACAAGGGAGGGAGAAGGGAGGAGGAAGAAATAAGGGTGGCACTATCAGATTCTGAAGGATACTTGAGAGAGGAACAGAGGATCAGGAAATAAAAATAAATATAGGTAGCTGGTACAACCACTCTGGAAATCAGTCTGGCAGTTACTCAGAAAACTGGGCATGATACTACCAGAGGACACTCTTATACCATTCCTGGCCAAATACCCAGAAGATTCTCCAGCATGTAATAAGGACACATGCTCCACTATGTTCATAGCAGCCAGAAGCTGGAAATAGCCCAGATATCCCTCAGTGGAGGAATGGATACAGATAAAAATTCACAAAACATGCATGTTAACATAGTTTGATGTTAAATAATCACCAATTATTTACATATTAAAAAGTTTCATTAAACAGAATTTTCTTTTTTTCTTTCCTTCTTTTTTTTAAGTTGCTATGCCTTATCTTGGTATCATTGTAAATCCAGTTTTTTAAAATTAGATATTCTCTTTATTTCATTTCAAATATTATACCCTTTCCTGGTTTCCCCTCTGATAAACCTATTCCATCCCCTCTCCCCCTGCTCACCAACCCACCCACTCCATCTTCCCTCAGTCCTATGGTAAGGACTAAGGTAGGACTATGAAAATCCTATGAAGAGAACCTTCATAGGACCAAGGGTCTCTTCTCCCACTGATTTCCAACAAGGCTATTCTCTACTACATATCCAGCTTGAGCCAAAGAATACCTCCATGTGTAATCTTTTGGTGGTGGTTTAGTTCCTGGGACATCTAGCATTACTGGTTGGTTCATATTATTGTTATGCCTGTGGGGCTGCAAACCCCTTCATCTCCTTTGGTCCTTTCTCTAGCTCCTCCATTGGGGACCCTGTGCTCAGTCCATTGGTTGGCTGTGTGACAAATATGTCTGTTTTTGTCAGGCACTGACACAGCCTCTCAGGAGACAGATATATCAGGCTCCTGTCAACTAGTACTTGTTGGCATCCACAATAGTGTCTGGGATTGGTCCTAGGAATTTTGTAATTTAACTAAACATTCTTAAGACTTTTCTTTAAAAATCATAACTTCTCAGTATAATTACAGGGTGAATTATGACCTGAAATTTTTAAGGAAGTTTCAGAAAGACCCAAAGCTTCTGTATAACTCAATACAACAGAGCCTCAAGCATGGGTGTGCAAACAAAGAAAATTCTGTAAACAAATATCTTAAAATTAATATTTTAAAATATATACCTGAAATATTGTTTCATATAATGTCTACTTCAAGGATCATCCTTACTTTACGCGTTTTGTTCTTTCAGTTGCTTTTTGTTATACTATAAGACAGCAAAGTTAAATATTAAGACAAAAGCAACACTTTTCTCCTACACATTGATTCAAAATATGGATTTTATTTCAGTCTTATACATCGAGGAGTTAAAATCTTAAAAAGAAGTTCTGTGTTTTTTTTTCCATATTCCCAGTTTTCTGTTTTGATGGATATAGTGTCATTCTTTATAGATTAACAAGAGCCTTCACAACAATTCAGGTTGTGCTTCTTAAATATGTATTTAAATTTTTAATCTGATATATGTCTTCACTTACCAAATAATGTTTATGTTATCCAAATGACATTTTTTAACTTATAGTAAAATAGAAGTGACAGAAATTCATGTTATATATAAAATATGCCAAAATTTTGATCTCAGAACATAGGCCAGTGGTTAAGTGCTATTAAGAGTGTGCCTTTTAAGGGTTTGATGCTTAATATTGTCCAAGAAAGGAAAGATGGAAAGAATTAGAAGGAGAGCAAGGGGAATGAAAGAGCTATTTTAACAATAGCATGAATCAATGACTAGGCACACTTGAAGACAAGCCTATTTGTATCATTTTCCCTTTGAAATGAGTATGTTAATATTATCATTATAATAACAGAATGTATTAAAGTCAACAGAAAACAGAAATAAAAGAAAAGTCAATATTGGATGAGTAAAATAATATTTTTTAATTATTGAAATGATTCTTAAATGATCTTCTTATGTATGCCAAAATTGACATGTTACCTTATTATATACAATTAGGGAAAATGTTCATACAAATAGGTAAATAAAAACAAGACATTTTAGGTATAAGCATCATGGATGGGCTTTCATTTTCAAATATGCACATATCTTTTAAATTCACTATATTATGAAAATATTTCTGTCAAGGAAACTAAAAATTTCTAATCTAAATCATTTATTAAAATATTTTGCATTATAATATTATTCTTTATAAGTAAGGGTACATGAGCATTGGTTTTCCTCAAAAAGTATCATGATATTTTTTACAGTTTTTAATAAGGAAGTAGTCACTATGTAGATCAAAGCTTTGATGGACAATAATCAACTGATATCTTCATTTTTATTTGTACTTCAGTAAGAAGAATCAAAGCAAAAGTTCCATACCAGTGTGATGTCCATAAGATGATGTCTGTATCTTTGCTTAGAATTCTCTAATAATGTTTGTCTTCACTTTCTCATCTCTGTATTTCTTCTGAAAATCATTTGTCAGCAAAGAATAACTTTATATTGCTATTGTTATTCTTCTTTGAGGCAGAGTTTCTCTATAGCCCTGGATTATCTGGAATGTGCTATGTAGAACATGCTTGTCTACCTCATAGAGATCTACATGGAAATAATACATGCTCCCACACCTAGCCAATAATTATTCATTTTAATTGTTCTTGTTTGAAACTATTCCTTACTCTATAAACCAGGCTGCTCTATAAATCACCATGTAATCCCCCAATAGCTTTAACCTTACATTTATTATCCTTTCAAAACAGCCCAAAAATTATTTACATGAATCACTTCTCTTCATTAATTATCTCATAACACCGTATTATAAATAAGACCAAGTACACACTGTGCTTTGAGATGTCATAATGACTAAACACAATCAGCTGAAAGATGCCAAGTATCAGTCAATACATGGAAATTTATAGATCATTAAAAATGTAAGTGAAATAGTAGACTGCTCAAGCAATTTTGCTGATTCCTAATGAAGTGCTCCTAACTCAAAGATGGGCCTTCAGTTAGAGACAGGATATGAAAAATTAAAAATGAAATTACGGTCTTAATACAAATAGCTCTTGCCAATATTATCATAGTATATTTTACTATCAACCCACAGTCCTATTGTCATCATCTCTCCCATGGCCTCTTGTCCTTTTTTGCATTAATATGTCATTCCATCCCACATAACTCATTGAAATTTCTCAAAGATTTCTACCAGTAGTACCTTTACTATCTTCCTTTTATTGGAATTATTCTTATTTTTTGCTAAGCTGCTAAGTTATAACATCAGGCTCCAACCATCAAATGAAGTTTATTTTGCATTTTGCCACAGGGAAGAAAATATTTCTGAGCAGATGATTGTTATATGTCAGGGAAATAAAAATGTCTCTATTTTGAAGTTATTTCATGAAAAACTTATAAACTTCTAAAAGTTATTTTTAACAGTTTAGTATGAACTAATTATTTTATTGCAAAATTTATTGATACATCAATCTGAAATGTGTTTTAGCAAAACCTAGAAAATATAGTTAAAAACATGATAGGACCATTGGAGTAGATAGAACAATGGAGTCGAAATCTAAAAACCACATATTTTCTTGCCAACTTAAGAATACATTAATCAACTGATAGATTTGTACATAATGGCAAGTAAATAACTCAATTGGCAAGACTTACTGGTTCATAACAAATCAGAGTTGATCTCCTTTCTTATAATTGATAGAAAACAAAAACAAAAACAAATGATTGCCTTTAAGCTAGCAATAAAAACCAAGAGTTCTTTACCTCATACACAGAAAGATACTATTTTGTTAGGTTAAACACTAGTTCCTCTTGCCTGCACATTTCATACAGATTTTAAAAGACACAGACTAACTGATTGCATTGGAATACAGATCCATCCATATACTTCATCCAAGAAACATACCTTATCATGTATGTTAATTATCAAGTCATGGTAGTAGGATGGAAAAAAATATTCCAAGTTATGGAACCAGGAAAGAAACTAGTGTAGGTCTTTTAATATCTAAAAACAACCAGACTTCAAACCAAAACTAATAAGAAGACATAACAAAGAATACATAGTAATTAAAGAAAAACTACACCAATGAGATATTGATACTACAATTCATTTTTATGGGATATTTTCTTTATTTATATTTCAAATGATTTCCCTTTTCAAGGGCTATCCTTTTGGAAAAACCCTATACCATTCCCCGTCCCTTTGCATCTATGAGGGTGCTCCCCCATCCACCAACTCCTGTTTTCCAACACTTGCATTTCTCTACATTGGGGTATTGAACATCCCCAGGCCCAAGGACCTCTCCTCCCATTTATATCCAACAAGGCCATCCTCTGCCACATATGTGACCAGGGCCATGGGTCCTTCCATGTGTATTCTTTGGTTGGTGGTTCAGTTCCCCGGAGCTCTGGGGGGGTCTGGCCTATTGACATTGTTGCACCCTCCATATGACTATAAACTCCTTCAGCTCCTTCAGTCCCTTCTCCAATTCCTCCATCAGGGACCCCCAAGCTCAGTCCAAAAGTTGGCTGCAAGCTTTAGCCTCTGTATGTCAGACTCTGGCAGAGACTCTTAGGTGACAGCCATATCAGGCTTCCATCAGCAAGTACTTAATTCTTAACAGCTATACACTAAGCAAAAAAAAAGCATTCAAGTTCATTAAATGAAACAAAACAAAACAAAACACTACTTTAGTTTACATCACATATATACCCTCAAACAATAATAATGGACAATTAATATCCCATGTTCTCCTTTAAATAAATCTTCTAGATAAAAAGGAAACAGAAATGCCAGAGCTAAATGATGTCATAAATCCAATGGACCTAATATATATTTATAGAACAGTTAACCTCACTGCAAAAGATTTGTTTTGTTTTGTTTTGTTTTGTTTTGTTTTGTTTTGTTTTGTTTTGTTTTGTTTTGTTTTGTTTTGAAGCAGCTCATAGAACTTACAAATTGACCATATACAGGGCTATGAAGTAACCATAAAAACATACAAGAACATTGAAATAACACCCTGGATCCTATGTCACAATCATGGATCAAAGTGGACAATCAACAATACAAACAACAAAAGCTTGCGAACTCATGGAAAGTGAAAAACTGACTAGTTAATGAAAATGGGCCAAGACATAAATTAATAAAGGAACTAAAATTTTCTACAATTAAACAAAAATAAATAACCAAAAAGTCAAACCTGTAACTTATGTGACATTATGAAACTGGTTTAAGAATTAGTTCATTGCTATAAATGCCTACAGAAAAGAGAGAATGAGAAAGTCATGTTAATAACTTCGTAACATGTCAAAAATTTCTAGTACCAAAGAAGAAATGACAGATAAAGTGAGATGACAACAAGAAATAATCAACCACAGAAATGAAATCAATAAAATAGAATTTAGAACAAAAAGAAAGCAATACGAAGACTCAATGAAAGAGATTTGGTTCTTAAAGAAGATCAATAGGATTGATAAACCCTTAGTCAAATTAACTAAAAGACTGAGACAGATCCTAATATCAAAATTAGACATATATAGAGTAATTTAATTATTAGTTAGAGTAATAAGACAATGGAAGTAGGTCAAAGGAGGAGTGATCTTATGTGCCTGACCCATGGGAAGTGGCATTATTAGGAAGAGTGGCCATATTGGGGGAGGTATAGCCATGTTAGAGAAAGTGATAACTATGGAAGTGAAGCTTTGAAGTCTCATATATATATATATATATATATATATATATA
>BDUI01000125.1:363885-389655 GCA_002335545.1 Apodemus speciosus
AATATTCTTTCAATTTATATTCAAAATTTTAAAAATATTGACCAGATTGTACCATAATAATTTCAACAATCAATAGAATTAAATAAAAATGAAACAAGTTTAAGTGTTCACTACCAAATCAGTGACCTGCACCTCCATTCACATTATATCTTATAGTCCCAGTCAAGTTTATACAGTAAAGATAACAAAGATCCTTTGTAGATCAAGGGAAAGGAAAAATCAATAACTATGAAACATATTCAGAATTTTCTGCATATAAATGGTAAAACTTTAGGGAAATATATGTAAACATGTTTATTCTAACTAGACTGAGGAAATGATTCCCATCTAAATGCTCTCTGGTTTTTGTTTTTCTTTGAATAATCAGAAAAGAATCAAGAGACACAAGACTCAAGGTCAAGAAACTAGAAATAGTTTGGCAAAGAAAGGCACTAGGCACACAATTAAAAACAGAAAGCTATACCACTGGGAAAAAATCCTTGTAAGGAAAGCAAGGCAGATAAAAGATAAACATTCATGATAACACTTATTATCATGAGGCTATTCAAACAAATTCCATAGAATGATTTATGAAAATAAATTAAAATAGAAAAGGTTTCATGAACAGTCTATAGAAACCTTAAAGAGATAAATATGAGGGTTGTTTTTTTTTTTTGTTTGTTTGTTTGTTTGTTTGTAACCCAGCACTAAGGGATACTATAGTAGTAAACATACTCAACAGCCCAACGCTAAGAAAGATTAAAATAAATCCTCCATGGAAAAACTCATTTACCTTAGTTCATTTTATTTAATAAATCTATTTTGACTCTTTATCACTAGTGACCTTTTTATCTGAAGAACTCAGAACTCCCCCTTTTCAGACAATCCTTGAGATTTAATTTCTCTCCTGAAGACAGTCCTCTTCACCCTCTAGCCCTCTTAGAATGATTGCCAACAGCTTTTGCAGGTTTGCTTCATAACTGAAGAGGAGAGAATCCAGACAGAAGCCAAGAAACTAGTTCCTGGCTACAAGGGGGAACCCACTAATATCCAATCAGCTATTGATGCTGGCTTTCCCATAACCCAGCCAGATCTGGATTTTAACACATTAAAGGTTAGAAGAGATTCTTAATCCACAAGGCTCTGTTGGTAGGTTTCAAAGTAGCTGTGAGAGAACTAATTTGGCCAAAGAAAAGCAGAAACAATGGTAGGTCTAGCCTTTATTTACCAGACAGCACCAGATATCAGGAAAATCCAAAGGGTTCAAGGACCAAGAGAAAGTAGTATAAGAGATAATCACAAAAATGTGTTTAATAAAGACAGGGGGAAAAAAAGACTGGTGAAAGGATGGAAGAAACAGATTGTCAATCTAGCTAAGATCCCGTTGGCAGTCACTGCCAGAGAGAGGACTGTAGAAGATATCTGAAAGAAATAGCTTCTAGAGAAAGAGGTAAGGGGAGGCAGGAGTGGATAAAGGTCAAAAATGCACCTCCTGGGAAACAACCAATGTGCTTATTATAAGAGGTACACTGGGTCAGGAAATGCCCCAAGGGTAGAAAAGCCTATTCAAATCATTGCCTTAAAAGATCATCAAGATAAGCCACCAGCTTCCTTGTTAATAGATAAAAGAGCTTAAAATTATGTCTTGCTAAAACCTAAAGATAAAATCTCTTCATCCCCTGAATGGCAACAGAAACCAAACAAAAATACCAAGAAAAGACCTGGGAACTTTTGGAGGGCCTGAGAAATTTAGACTATTGAGCCTCTGCTAAGAAGACTCTACTCTGGCAATCACAGGTGACCTAGGTGGATCTAGGGGATACATATTAAGAGAAGGACAGAGGTGGCTCTCCGAGACCAAAAAGATATTTCTTTAGGGTTGACAAAGAAAGCCTTTTCATCTCTTCATGGACAAGAGATCTGAGATAGCAAAAAGTATTGACTCAGACTCAGGCCCTGGTGCCAGCCAGTGGCCTACCTGCCAAAGAATTAGACCCAGTTGTCAGATGTTGGCCCTCCTGTTTGCTCATCACACAGATGCTGACAACTGTCACTGGGCCAAGGTCTGACCATCACCAACACCAGAATGAATCATTACCAGTCTCTACTCTTTAATTCCCCAGGATAACTTCCCCGCTGCCTGACCCAACCTTCGATGGGACTCTGCATGTTCAAACATTTTGGCCCAATCTGTGTCAAGACCATATTTTCAGGATATCCCGTTGATGGATGCAGAGGTAGCATGGTTCAGCAATGGCAGCAGATTCATGGACAGAGGTTTACTAGTCTCAAACGCAGAGATCATAAGGACAGAGCCACTCCCAGCAAGAAGGTCAGCTGGAAAGCTGAATTGGTAGCTATAACCCCAAAGCATGAGAGCAGAGAAAAGAGACACAGATAGCCAGTATGCCTTTGCCACTGCTCATGTATAGTAATAGGGAGAGAGGGCTTCTGATGACAGAAGGAAAGACTAGGAAAAGTAAAAAGGAAATACTGTACTTATTAAGGGCAATACGGGGACCTAAAAAGCTACCCATCATTCCATTGTTTGGGACACCAGAAGGTAAAGGACACAATTTCAGAGGGCAACAATATGGTAGAACAGGCAATCATGCTGCCCTAGAAATTGGACCTTCTTGCTCCCGACTTTCCTGGAACCAAGGGATTCTATACTCCCTTACCACCCTAAGTATTCAAATGATGACGTACTTTTGGCTAGAAATCTGTCCACATCCCAGTGCTATGACATTTGGTGGAAACAGCAGATTACAAACTCGTTGTGCCAAAAGAAATTAGACTGCTTATACTTCAAAAGATTCACAGCTCTTCCCACATAGCCATCCGGCGAGCGTAGGATTTGATACAATATACTAATATTAGGATTAGAGAGGCCAACTCAAGGATTCCTGAGATTGCCAAGAACTATAAAACCTCCCAGCTAACTAGAGTGGCAACCAAGGAGAAGAGCTGTGATAGGTTCAGAGACACAAAGCTCCAGGCAGCTTACTGTCCCCGTAGCTTCCCACTCCCCCACTTGCTGTGGAACTACATCTGGCAGCTGTTATTCCTCCTGAGGAGTTGAGTAAGTTGAGGGAGGAAAATAACATATTTCTCCACTCCTCCTTGGGGGACCATGAAGAGGGATAGTGTAGGAGGAGACAGGTGATGGGGTGTATCTTCCTTCATACACTTGGGTTTTTGCTAGCCAAGGGAAAACCTTCTGCCTATATTCTGGGGAGGAAAAAATTAAGCCAAGAGGTCGGGTCCTCTAATCCCAACATCATCTGTCAAAGTCAAAAGTCACCCCATAAAAAGAAACATGAGAGCAGACAACAATTAGCTTAAACAAAATTGATGAATGCAAGTGGATCAATGACCATGTGCCCGATGCATGTATCAACAAAAATTATAAGAAATTCTAAGAACCAGAAGCTGTTATGGTAAATATTCTGGTTAAGTGTCAGAGAGGGATTTAAAATAATAAAACTAGTGGAAAGACTGGACAGCATGATAAAATGTAAACAGAAAATCAAAAAAGATAACCAAAACAAAAGGCAAAATACTGAATAAGAATTGCAGAATTGTTGCAATGAATTTATCAGTAGATAGTAGGTAGTATCATTTAGAATATACTTAAATAAAAAATACCCAACTGGAACACAAATAGAAGAGACTTAAAGGAATAGAATATTCAGACATTGCAAGACAATTTTAAAATTAGTAAAATGCAAACACTTTATCAAGGACAGTAGGTAGAAAATGAAGTATGAGAGTTATTTCAATTAATAGCTTATTTTTCCAAATAGTTAATTTTAAAAATGGATAATCACAAAACCAAAAAGTTTAGAGAACACCAATCAGTATAAATACAATGAAGAATGAGAAGAAGTAGTAGAAGATAGAGGGGGAGGAGGAGCTCCATTCCCCCCTCAAATCTGGGAAATGTAAATCAACATAATTCTGAGGTTTCCTCTTTGTTTTACACCTGTCAGTGGCTAAGATAAAAATCACAACTGGCAGCTCATGCTGGGGAGTAGTATAGTTGGGTGAGAGCACTCCTTAACACCCAACTATACCACTTCTGGGAATGTACCAAAAAAAAAAAAAATGATGCTTCAACATACCACAGGGACACTTGTTCAACTTCAACACAGAGGTGTTTCTCCAAATGTTTCACCAAAGGCCTGTAGAAATAGTTATGTAACTCCTTACTGTATCCTCTACCCTGTGCTCCCATCTTCACCTGAATTTGTTCACTTCTGACCCAATTTTCTCATTTCTTTCTATATATCTCTGTACACTACTTTTTCTTCCATGAAACACACCCCCCCCCTTAGACCCTTGCTGACTTGTATGGATCTTTGAAGTAAAACACACATATCGAGAGTTTAAAAACAAGCATATGCATATGATTGAATCACATTTGTCCATCTAGGTTTAGATTACTTTACTGACGGTGATACTTGCCAGTACCATGTATTACCAGTGAATATCATAATTTTATTTCATTGTGTAAATATACCACATTTTTCATTTTCCATTGATCATGTGATAGCCATCTAGGTTGTTTCAAATGCCTTATCCAATAAATTCTAGCACTATTCTCTATCAAATTTATTATAAAATATTACAATATAATAATACTTTGGAAGAATTGACAGTTCTGGGACATTATTTGTAGAGAAATTTTAATCCAGCAATACAGCTACTCTGACAAGGGATCACCTCCAAACACCCAGTCCTGTGTTAACTGGCTGGGACAGAGACACGCCCTTAGTATACACCATTCATTCCCTTGGCTGGAATGCTTTTTTATATGCCTTTAATCCCAAATGATGATGTATAATTGAGGGCAGACAAACTGATGAATCAGAGAAAGATTTGACAGAAGGAGTCAGACATAGGAGATGCCCAACTCTCTAATGGATACTAGAACAGCTACTTAAGAGCAGTTAAGAAGGAGTACAGTCAATTGAGTTCAGGTAGTACAGTGATGTCAGTTGTGTTCAGTTCAGAGCAGTTCAGTTGGGCTCAGTTCAGTTCAGATTAGAACAATTTTGTTCAAAGTAGTTTAGTTTGTGGAATTCAGTGGCTGACTTTTCCAACCACCCTCTCCCCCAATTAGTTAGAAGCCAAAGGTAGCCAGTTAAATAAGTTATATTGGAGAGGAGTATGGGCCAGAACAGCTGAGATGAAACTGCCCACTAGAGTTCAGAAAGAACTAGAAAGGGTAAGCTTATTTAGCAGCAAGTCACTGAGATGAAATTACATCTGGTAAATAAAAGTTACTTTAGAGTTATTGTATATCTCTATCTCTATCTATACATGCAAAATATATGGTATAAAAACAAACATACATAGCTACATACAAACATTCATATAAATATCATTAGGTATAAAGAATTTTTTTAATTTCTGCAAAAACATATTTGTTTTTTTATTTTCTATATTCTTTGTTTACATTCCAAATAATTTCTCCTTTCCTGGTTCCCCCCTCCCCATAAGTCCTATAAGCCCTCTTCCCTCCTCCCATTCCCGAATCATCCCAGTCCCATTTCTCAGTCCTGATAATCCCCTACATTGCTGCATCAAGCCTTTCCAGGACCAGGGCCCTCTCCTTCCTTCATCTTGAGAATCAATTGATATGTTAATTGTGTCTTGGGTATTGAGAGCTTCTGGGCTAATATCCACTTATCAGTGACTGCATTCCATGTGTATTCTTTTGTAATTGGGTTACATCACTTAGGATGATGTTTTCCAGTTCAACCATTTGCCTAAGAATGAACCCACACACCTATGGTCACATGATCTTCAAAAAAGGAGCTAAAGCCATCCAGTGGATAAAAGATAGCCTTTTCAAAAAATTGGTGCTGGTTCAACTGGAGGTCAGCATGCCGAAGCATCAAATCAATCCATTCTTATCTCCTGGTACTAAGTTCAACTCCAAGAGGATCAAGGACCTCCAGAAAAAAACAGACACACTTAAACTAATAGAAAAGAAACTGAGGACGACCCTTGAGGACATGAATACAGGGGAAAAGTTCCTGAACAGAACACCAATAGCTTATGCTCTAAGATCAAGAATTGACAAATGGGACCTCATAAAATTACAAAGTTTCTGTAAGGCAAAGGACACTGTCAAGTGGACAAAATGGCAACCAACAAATTGGGAAAAGATCTTCACCAACCCTACATCTGACAGAGGGCTAATATCCAATATATACAAAGTACTCAAGAAATTAGACTCCAAAGAGCCAAATAACCCTATTAAAAATGGGGTACAGAGCTAAACAAAGAATTTTCACCTGAAGAACTTCGAATGGCTGAAATGCACCATAAGGAATGTTCAATGTCTTTAATGATCAGGGAAATGCAAATCAAAATAACCCTGAGATTTCACCTCACACCAGTCAGAATGACTAAGATTAAAAATTCAGGAGACAGCAGGTGTTGGTGAGGATGTGGAGAAAGAAGAACACTCCTCCACTGCTGGTGGGATTGCAAGATGGTACAACCACTCTGGAAATCAGTCTGATTACTCAGAAAACTGGGCAAGACACTTCCAGAGGACCCTGTTATACCACTCCTGGGCATATACCCAGAGTATTCCCTGGCATGCAATAAGGACACATGCTCTACTATGTTCATAGAAGCCTTATTTATAATAGGCAGAAGCTGGAAAGAACCCAGATGTCCCACAATGGAGGAATGGATACAGAAAATGTCACATATTTGCACTATGGAATACTGCTCAGCAATTAAAAACAGTGAATACATCTTTGTTGTATTATCAACTTTGAATGAGCAAAGAAAATAATACAGAAAAATGACAAAATCTGAGGCAGGTTAGGGCTCTATTCACAACTTCATGATTTTATGCTTATTCTTCTCTATATTATCTGATTTCAAAGTTTAAAAATCAGCTATTAAAGAAGTTAATATGGCTGAAATGAAACAGGCAGATATTTACTAGCAAACTGTCTTCTATAGCCAAGTTTGCCAATAAACACAATTTTAATAATCACATAATGTTGAAAAGAACTTATTGTATTAAATTACTACACATTAGTAAATTTGAATTAATATGTTTTGTAGTAGGCAGAATCGTGATTGGAGGATTTGTAAATATTAAGGAAATACAAATGTGAGTATTTTATTTGTATTTATGAAAAGTAAACATCCAAATTAATTTTGGTGAACAGCATGTTTAAAGCATCTATAAAGTAAGTTTAAGAGTTAACTTAGTGAGTCTTTACAGGGTGCTTTAATTGGAGATGTTAATTCACAGCAATGTACAGCAATAGTAAATCATTTTATCACATTAAGAAGCAAATACCAATGACAAGTCAATTAAGTCAATATTTCTTGTACGTGGGCATGGATATAGAGAGTCTATGCTTTACCTTTTAAAACTAGTTATCATTTTCTTTTAAGTTTTCTAAATGGCTCTGTCATAAGAAAGGCTTTAAATTTATTGATTTAATTAGTATTAATAGTAGAAGAAATTCACTTAATGTAAAGTTAAAAGGTACAATGAAAACTAGAATAGATTGTGTGTATTTTAAGATATTGTTTTATTGGTCCTGGCCTCTGCCTCCGTACCTGGTCTCTGCTGTTAGTAGACTGTGGTGCCCTGAGGCAAGGTGGCTGTCCTGTCTGGGGATCCCAGCACAGGCTGCACAGATCTCCGGGTGAGTTGGCAGCTGAGCAGGTGAGCTCAGTGACCACCTGCCGTTCTGACCCATTGCAAGGTGGCTGCCTGGGTCAAGGTCTCAGGCCCAGAGCGCCCAGACCCAGAACACCAGTAGCTTATACCCTAAGATCAAGAAAAGACAAATGGGACCTCATAAAATTACAAAGTTTCTGTAAGGCAAAAGACACTGTCAAAAGGACAAATTGACAACCTACAAATTGGGAAAAGATCCTNAAGAGTGGACCCAGGTTCTGGAAAGGCCCAATGCAGCAGTGTAGGAGAATACCAAAACAGGAAAGTGAGAAGGGGTGAATATGGGAAGGGGGGGGAGGGAAAAGACATATGGGACATTGGGGGGGGGCGGGGATACCAGAAAAAGGGAAATGAAATGTAAATAAGGAATATATCCAATAAAAAAATAAAAAAAGATATTGCTTTATTGTTTGAGAATAATATTTCAAAATAGAATTGACATAAATAAATCCTCATTGTAGATTTGTCCTACAACCAGCTAAGTTCCAGCATTGGGTGAAAACATAAAATAGATTTTGAAAAGCTTTAAAGAAAAATAATTGGAACATTTTCAATTATTTCCTTATTTTTACTCAGCAATTATAATTACCAGTCAAAACAGGTAAAGATGCTTTAGTAAAAAAGCATAAAATTAGTAAAATTCTTTAGGTAAATATCCTACATTATTCTCTTAGTCTATAAACTATCCCACTGAATAGATGTATGTTTTGTGGCCTCTATTATGTGCACATTGAAGACTCACCAAGTACCAAGTTTTATACAACAAATTAAGATAGCATTAGCAAAAAGAACTACGTCTCTGTCTTGCCTTCCCTTTCCACCTCCTCATGTCCATCCCTCCCTCACACTGTCACTAGACTCTATTTCCAGGTCATTCTGGTACTGACTCTTTCTGGAAGTCCATTTTCAAATGTGCAGTCGTCTTCATCCATGACCTCACAATCTTCATAGGTACAGATGGTGTTATCTCCCATGCAGAGGGAGTTGAGTTTTAGGTTTTTGGTTGGTTGCTTGGTTAATGTATTTTGTTTGTTTGATTTTGTTTTGTTTTGTTTTTCCATTTATTTATTTATTTATTTTGGTTTTTCAAGACAGGGTTTTCCTTTATAGTTGGAACTTACTCTGTAGACCAGACTGACCTCAAACTCAGAAATCTGTCTGCCTCCGCCTCCCAAATGCTGCGATTAAAGGCAAGTACCACCACTGCCCAGCTTGTTTTTTGTTTGTTTGTTTGTTTTTAGTTTTGTCTCGTTTTTGTTTTTGTTTTTTTAACTTGGTCTTCAGAGAGTTCTTGGGATCAAAGTTAAGTCCATATTTGACCTAGTCGTTTTCCATTTTTATTTTTGGTGTCATGTAGGGGGTGGTAGTAGTTGCTGTTTCTAAGTAGACTCCAGTTCTCACTGCTGCTCACCTTTGTTTAGCTTAATGCAACTCTGTAGATTGCTTTCAGCAAGATGGCCATTTTTCCTATATTAATCCTGTCAATACATGACCATGGGAGATCTTTCAGTCTTCTGAGATCTTTGAATACTTTCATCAGAGACTTGAAGTTCTTGTCATATATATCTTTCACTTGTTCAGTTAGAGTAACAGCAAGGTATTTTATATTATTTATGACTATTATTGTTGAGTTCCGTAGCTATCTGCAGCTACCACAGACTGGTCCCTGCAAGAGAAACTTATGGGATGGATGGGGGAAAGCAGCACAAAAGAATTGGGTCAAGGAGACATTGCCTTTCAAGACCCAAATTTTAATAAATGTAACCCAATAAATAGTCTGGAAGATTTCCCTCCCCACCCCCCAGGCATGGGGTGGAGTCTTGGAATCTTGCTGGCTCTCGATCTCAGCAGGTAGTTGGCTCCAGGATACTTCCTCATCTTCCAGGTGAGGCTGGTTTGTTTTAAATAGAACAAAGGCCAGGAAATTCACAGGCTGAGCAGAGCAGAGGCAAAAGCTCCTAGCTTGAATGCTGAAGTTGGGGGAGGGCCAATTCCCCCTAATTTATAATTTTTTAAACAACCAGTGGATAAATATATCCATCTAAAGATGGTAGGTGTTGACCAATGAGACAAAGCAGAGACCTCGACCCCCTTAAATATTAAATGATGGCTTTTTTCAGGGAGGGGAGATAGACTGCCTTATTATTATAAGGACATTCTCTCAGCATTAACCCCTGTGCAGCTGGGTATGCTTTTAGGGAAACTCAGACACAGGATTTTTTCCCTTTCCCTTGCACTGCCTCACCTTGCATCTCAATTGGTACCCATGTTTGCCAGAAAACAAACATGCATAGATCTGAGTTCTATGCAGCTGCATTTTTGGAGATCCACTGGTAAAAGATGCAGCGTGAATGTGAGCTGGCTGGCCTTTAATAATAGCAGCCTACCTTTGAGTCCTGAAAGCTGTTGTTGTGTCTGAAAGACACCTGCTTAAAACTCAAAAGGAGAGATTAAAAGGAAAAATCTTGGTTGTCTCTGGAAGGCCCAAGATATCTAATTCAATTGTAAATTTATGATTTAGGCCACAGGGCCTGGCTTGTGAATTAACTGCTAGAGAACAATTTAGCCTATCTTCTCAGCTAAGGGAGAAGTGGCTTTGAGAACACTTTTGAATAAGCCAATACTTACCACCTGGTTTATGCTTCTGCAGAATTTCGTGGAAAAACTATAGACATGCCTTCTTTTCCAATATTAAGTCAGGATCATGCCAAATGCCAATAAATGAACTTTTTTTTTTATCTCACCTAGGCACCAGTGTGCCTAGTTATAGGATGCCATATACTCAGCAAGGAGTTTCCTGGCATCTAAATTTTAAAATTTTCTTAAAAATACGCAAGCAATTTAAATGATACGCACAGGGATATAAACTCCCCTCTCTTTTTTCTTTTTTAAGAAGATATTGTTTTAAAAAATCTTTATATATTATCTTGTCTTTGAGGATAACAAAGAATTAAATTGTCCAAGACATCTCAAATGTTTGATAATTTTATTAAATGGCCAGTTCCATTGTCTTTTTTACTTTAAGTTGGAACGCCAAGCATATACCATAACATAAATTAGAAATATGAGTATCATTTATCTGTAACAATTAAGTAAGCCTTCTAGAATTAACACCATTATGTGGTAGGGTAGAAATTGAGGACATTAAGAATACATCTTTATAATTTGATGAACACAAAAATTATAAAATTATTTTTAAACCATTACTCCTTTTGATGATATAAAAAATATCTAATTGTCCAATATATCTAATATAGCCAATTGTCTCCATATAGTTTTTCTGGGATATAAACTTATGTGCCTTGCCTTAAGAGGTCTTTGTCCAGGCACCTTTTTAAAGATTAACTATATCAAATATCTAGAGGATAGCCATCTAAAGAACATATCTTTTTAACTTGAAGAATATTTATATAAACAATTGTAAAAATTAAGAATAATTTTAAGTAATTGTAAACCATGAGCCATATATATACTTATATTTCTTATTAACATATAAATAAAAGCTCGATTTTTTAACATTTTAAAAGTAGTCACTAGAGCACTCAAGTTAGTTGTGCTTAAGCAGGGGAAAATCAAAGGAATAAACATGTGATCTAATTATACAAACTTTACTCCCATAGTTAATGTATTTTACATGGGACGTATGTATAGAGATATGAAAGCAACTTGCAACAAATTATCTTTTGGATAGCAAATATTAATTTTGCCCAAAAGGGCCTGTCATACAATAGATCAACAATTAATAATAATCTGATTGTTGCTTGAAGCAAGAAACAAATGCCCTCACCAGGCTCTTAAAACATTCTCTAAAACACCTTTATAACATTTTACCAACACATTAACATCTCCATAAAAAGGTGCAAAATTTTTGTTTAGAGAGAAAAAAAATGATTTCATATTAACGTTCTCTTTGCCAAGGAATGGCAGTGAACATATAAACAGCTGATTACAGTAGCCTTCATTATCTATAAAATTACATATCCTTTGCCAGTTAATTTATATCTGCCTTGAAAACAGAGGTTTAAGTACTTCTGTGGCAAGCTTAAAGCGATGTCTTAGCCAATTAATTTATTTCAATAACTTTTGAAAATCACTTACTTCAACACTCATTCTGGCAAGGACCTTGAACCAGGTTCCTCAAATGCAAATATCTTCTAATTTGAGCCCATTATCTAAGACTAAATGCAAACACACCTGTCTAGCAAGGACATGAGGGTCAAATAACAAACAAATGGAACCTGTAATTTCAGGGTTCCAGGAAAAATTCTATTTGTTTCATAGTAGTCAGAGGAGCCTGTTTAATATCAAATAAATTTCTATTGAGATCTCCTTTTTAATCTTGGAGGGTTAAATCCTACTTCTATCATTGTAGCCAACAAACTCGCGAAAAAGTCACAACAGGCCTATATTGGCCATAGCTGTCTTTTAACCTTTATCATTTTTAAAATATGTTAAGTATCTTGGCCTTTAACCAGACTGCTAACTGCAGGCAATGGCACATTGGCAATTTTTGTATTAACTATNATGCCAATAAATGAACTTTTTTTTTTATCTCACCTAGGCACCAGTGTGCCTAGTTATAGGATGCCATATACTCAGCAAGGAGTTTCCTGGCATCTAAATTTTAAAATTTTCTTAAAAATACGCAAGCAATTTAAATGATACGCACAGGGATATAAACTCCCCTCTCTTTTTTCTTTTTTAAGAAGATATTGTTTTAAAAAATCTTTATATATTATCTTGTCTTTGAGGATAACAAAGAATTAAATTGTCCAAGACATCTCAAATGTTTGATAATTTTATTAAATGGCCAGTTCCATTGTCTTTTTTACTTTAAGTTGGAACGCCAAGCATATACCATAACATAAATTAGAAATATGAGTATCATTTATCTGTAACAATTAAGTAAGCCTTCTAGAATTAACACCATTATGTGGTAGGGTAGAAATTGAGGACATTAAGAATACATCTTTATAATTTGATGAACACAAAAATTATAAAATTATTTTTAAACCATTACTCCTTTTGATGATATAAAAAATATCTAATTGTCCAATATATCTAATATAGCCAATTGTCTCCATATAGTTTTTCTGGGATATAAACTTATGTGCCTTGCCTTAAGAGGTCTTTGTCCAGGCACCTTTTTAAAGATTAACTATATCAAATATCTAGAGGATAGC
Source organism: Apodemus speciosus (assembly GCA_002335545.1). NCBI lineage: Eukaryota > Metazoa > Chordata > Mammalia > Rodentia > Muridae > Apodemus > Apodemus speciosus. The sequence continues at coordinate 376,774 of BDUI01000125.1, forward strand.
CATCTAAAGAACATATCTTTTTAACTTGAAGAATATTTATATAAACAATTGTAAAAATTAAGAATAATTTTAAGTAATTGTAAACCATGAGCCATATATATACTTATATTTCTTATTAACATATAAATAAAAGCTCGATTTTTTAACATTTTAAAAGTAGTCACTAGAGCACTCAAGTTAGTTGTGCTTAAGCAGGGGAAAATCAAAGGAATAAACATGTGATCTAATTATACAAACTTTACTCCCATAGTTAATGTATTTTACATGGGACGTATGTATAGAGATATGAAAGCAACTTGCAACAAATTATCTTTTGGATAGCAAATATTAATTTTGCCCAAAAGGGCCTGTCATACAATAGATCAACAATTAATAATAATCTGATTGTTGCTTGAAGCAAGAAACAAATGCCCTCACCAGGCTCTTAAAACATTCTCTAAAACACCTTTATAACATTTTACCAACACATTAACATCTCCATAAAAAGGTGCAAAATTTTTGTTTAGAGAGAAAAAAAATGATTTCATATTAACGTTCTCTTTGCCAAGGAATGGCAGTGAACATATAAACAGCTGATTACAGTAGCCTTCATTATCTATAAAATTACATATCCTTTGCCAGTTAATTTATATCTGCCTTGAAAACAGAGGTTTAAGTACTTCTGTGGCAAGCTTAAAGCGATGTCTTAGCCAATTAATTTATTTCAATAACTTTTGAAAATCACTTACTTCAACACTCATTCTGGCAAGGACCTTGAACCAGGTTCCTCAAATGCAAATATCTTCTAATTTGAGCCCATTATCTAAGACTAAATGCAAACACACCTGTCTAGCAAGGACATGAGGGTCAAATAACAAACAAATGGAACCTGTAATTTCAGGGTTCCAGGAAAAATTCTATTTGTTTCATAGTAGTCAGAGGAGCCTGTTTAATATCAAATAAATTTCTATTGAGATCTCCTTTTTAATCTTGGAGGGTTAAATCCTACTTCTATCATTGTAGCCAACAAACTCGCGAAAAAGTCACAACAGGCCTATATTGGCCATAGCTGTCTTTTAACCTTTATCATTTTTAAAATATGTTAAGTATCTTGGCCTTTAACCAGACTGCTAACTGCAGGCAATGGCACATTGGCAATTTTTGTATTAACTATAAATTTTCTCTTATAATATTAGAGCAACTATAACTTTGGAAGCAAAGCCCAATTTTAAACAATCTATTTCCTTTAAATCAATGGCAAATGCACTATTTTAACTAAAGAGACATTAATTTATATCTTATTCCTTATAAGTCTGCTTTCTAGGTTAAGAGTCACACAAAACACCATGTCAAGTTAGAAGCCTCTCAGAGGCCTGTATTCTGAGTTTAACATGCCATGTGCTCAAAATGGCCACAACCTCGAGCTATCAGCTCCAAATTCACCTCTTATAGCCAACTCTATATCATTCAAATCATACTCAACAATTAATAAGCCAATAAACTATAGTCAAGACATGTAAAATATATTTATACTTTTAAGACCAATTATAAAATGTGAATAAAACGTGTGTTGCATCAGGCCATGTGTCACTGGCCAAACTAACCTTTTCCTAATAACATTATACCTTTTAAATTATGACCAATGACTTATAATCCAATTTTCTATAGTCAAGACATGCAAAATATACCTTTAAGACCAATTATAACCAAGAATAAAAAGGTTATACGAATCTTATAAACTTAAACCAAACAACTTTTTTCCTTTTTTCTGGCTGTAATTTTGAGAGAATAAAAGCACTTTGAACCAAAATCCACAATTGTAGAGATTTTTCTTTAAAAGAAACAAATTAATCCATTTGTTTTAGATTTGAGACTGCTGGTCCCCTTTTTAAAATGCAGCTTTTTCTTTAACTATGCTTGACTCCCAGCTGAGTGCTGGACATCCTAAATCAGCCTTTGCCATGTAAACTGCAGCTAGATTAAGAAATAGACTGCCAATAGACTAAGTTTTTAATTTTTCTTTTTAACATGAAACATTTAGACAAGTCATTCATATGACGCCATGACACATACATGTAGACATTTGGTGCACCAAGAATAGACAACATAGAACGAACAGACAATACATAGAAAGGGAAGCATGCTTGTTATGTAATTATTTCCATTTTCCTTCTCTCTTTCTCTTTCGTTTTTCATCCTTTCTTAAAGCAGCTCTTAGAGGCTGCGGACATATGCCTATTTTAAAACCCTTTTCTTTTCACCTGTATAGCTCTCAATAGCTGCGGTTACAATTCAGAACCTGTACAGTTCTTCCCCATTTTCCATTGTCTGCCTCTAAGCAAGGAGTTCAGTGTTGGGTCAACACTGCCTTACTTAATCCTTATCCTCCAGCACCCATTGTGCTCATCATGCAGGATACCATCTTTTTCTTTTTTCTGTGAAGCTTCACTAAGACAGGGTCACCTTTCTCTCAAGTCCAGCCCCATGTTGGGTGCCATTCTGTTGAGTTCCTTAGCTATCTGCAGCTACTGCAGATTGGTCCCTGCAAGAGAAACTTATGGGATGGATAGGGAAAGTGGCACAAAAGAATTGGGTCAAGGAGACATTCATTGCCTTTCAAGACCTGAATTTTAATAAATGTAACCCAATAGTCTGGAAGATTTCCCTCCCCTCCCCCAGGCATGGGGTGGAGTCTTGGGATCTCGCTGGCTCCCTATCTCAGCAGGTGGTTGGCTCCAGGATTCCAGGTGAGGCTGGTTTGTTCTAAATAGAACAAAGGCCAGGAAATTCACGGGCTGAGCAGAGCAGAGGCGAAAGCGCCTAGTTCGAATGCTGAAGTGAGGGGAGGGACATATTATGAAGCGAGTTGTTTTTCTAATTTCTTTCCAATCCTATTTATCCTTTGAGTAGAGGAAGGCCACTGATTGGTTCGAATTAATTTTACATCCAGCCACTTTGATGAAGTTGTTTATTAGGTTTAGGAGTTCTCTGGTGGAATTCTGGGGGGTCAATTAAGTATTCTATCATGTCATCTGCAAATAATGATATTTTGACTTTTTCCTTTCCAATTTGTATCACTTTGACCTCTTTTTCTTGTCTAATTGCTCTGGCTAGAGTTGTAACTCAACAGATCCCTGAGGGTCTGACTCAGGTGCGCAACCTCTCAGCACAAAGCTTGATGAAAGATTGATGCAAGAACATGAGGTTTATTGTTCGACATACATGGGGTCACTCATCCTCGCAGGGAGAGTTCACCCTGAACACAGAAAGCTGACATCCATGTACCCATGTACATGAGGTTGCTCAGCCCGGCAGGCAGAATCAACCCCAAACAAAGAAAGCATACATCTTTATACCCTATTTGCAAAGGGGGTGGATTACTATGAGTAATATATTTTTAAATTTACAGGTCAAGAGGGATTTTTCCAATAAGATTGTTGACAGTTTTTGGCCTTCCCTGGGACCCAGTAGCAGGAGGGGTAGGGGGAGAGTGATTCAGGAAACTGTTTCTTTTATTTTGTCTTGGTCAGAATGGTCAGAATAGCTTGGTCACTTTGTAAGTTAAAGCTTTGTTTATGTTCTCAGAAAACTCTGCTCTCTAGCTAAGGAAGGTCAGGAAATTGTCAGCTCTTCAGCCAGGCTGATCTCTTAAAGGGGAAGCTACAGATTAAGCTTTCAGCAGCTCATGACAGAGAGGTACTATCACTGGGAATGAACCTTGCTCTCCACACTAGGACTTCGAGAACTCTATTGAACAGGAAGCCTGTCTAGTCCCCGATTTCAGTGATATTGCTTCGAGTTTCTCTCCATTTAGTTTGATGTTGATTACTGGCTTGCTGTATATATATATATTTTTTTTACTATGTTTAGCTTTAAATTCCTGATCTTTCCAAGATTTTTATCATGAAGGGGTGTTGGATTTTGTCAAATACATTTTCAGCATCTAATGAAATAATCCTGTTTTTTTTTTCTTTGAGTTTGTTTATATAGTGGATTACATTGATGGATTTCCTTATATTGAACCATCCCTGCATCCCTGGCATGAAGCCTACTTAATCATGATGGATGGTCGTTTTGATGTGTTCTTGGATTAGGTTGGCAAGAATTTTATTCAGTATTTTTGCATCGATATTCATAAGGAAAACTGGTCTGAAGTTCTCCTTCTTAGTAGGGTCCTTATGTGGTTTAGGTATCAGAGTAATTGTGGCTTCATAGAACAAATTGGGTAGTGTTTCTTCTATTTCTATTTTGTGGAATACTTTAGAGAGTATTGATATTAGAACTTCTTTGAAGGTCTGATAGAACTCTGCACTAAACCAATCTGGTCCTAGGCTTTTCTTTGTTGGGAGACTATTGATGACTGCTTCTATTTCATTAGGGGTTATTGGACTGTTTAGACTGATCCTGATTTAACTTTGGTACCTGGTATCTGTATATGGGTAATTGTCCATTTCATCCAGATTTTCCAGTTTTGTTGAATAAAGGCTTTTTGTAGTAGGATCTGATGGTTTTTTGGATATCCTTGTTTTTTGTTGTTATGTCTCCCTTTTCATTTCCGATTTTGTTATTTGGATACCGTGTCTGTGTCCCCTGGTTAGCCTGGCTAAGGGTTTATTTATCTTGTTGATTTTCTTAAAGAACCAGCTCCTGGTTTTGTTGATTCTTTGTATTGTTCTTTTTGTTTCTACTTGGTTGATTTCAGTCCTGAGTTTGATTATTTCCTGCTGTCTTCTCCTCTTGGGTGTATTTGTTTCTTTTTGTTCTAGAGCTTTCAGATGTGCTATAAAGCTGCTAGTGTATGCTCTCTCCAGTTTCTTTTTGCATGCACTCAGAGCTATGAGTTTTCCTCTTAGGATTGTGTTCCATAGGTTTGAGTATGTTGTGGTTTCCTTTTTGTTAAATTCTAAGAAGTTTTTAATTTCTTTCTTTATTTCTTCTTTGACCATGTTATCATTGAGTAGAGTGTTGTTCACCTTCTACATATATGTGGGTTTTCTATGTCTTTGATGTTATTGAAGATCAGCCTTAATCCATGATGATCTGATAGGATGTACGGAATTATTTCAATCTTCTTGTATCTGTTGAGGCATGTTTTGTGGTCGATTATATGGTCAATTTTGGAGAAGGTAGCATGATATTCTGAGAAGAAGGTATTTTGTTTTAGCATAAAATGTTCTATAGATATCTGTTAAATTCATTTGGTTCATAACTTCTGTTAGTTTCACTGTTTCTCTGTTTAGTTTCTGTTTCCATGATCTGTCTATTGATGAGAGTGGGGTGTTGAAGTCTCCCACTTGTGTTGTATGAGGTGCAATGTATGCTTTGAGCTTTAGTAAACGTTCTTCTATGAATGTGGGCGCCCTTGCATTTGCAACATAGATATTCAGGATTGAGAGTTCTTCTTGATATATTTTTCCATTGATGAGTATGAAGTATCCTTCTTTATTCTTTCCATAACTTTAGGTTGAACGTCGATTTTATTCGATAATAGAATGGCTATTCCAGCTTGTTTCTTGGGACTATTTGCTTGGAAATTTGTTTTCCAGCCTTTTCCTTTGAGGTAGGGTATGTCTTTGTCAATTAGGCGGGTTCCTTCTATGCAGCAAAATATTGGATCTTGTTTACATATTCAGTCTGTTAGCCTATATTTTTTTATTGGTGGAATTGAATCCATTGATATTAAGAGATATTAAGGAAAAGTCATTGTTGCTTCCTGGTATTATTATTATTAAATGTGGAGTTATGCTTTTGTGGCTGCCTTCTTATTGGTTTCTTAATGGAAGATTACTTTCCTGCTTTTTCTAGGGTGAAGTTTCCCTCCTTGTGTTGGAGTTTTTCATTTATTTTCCTTTGAAGGGCTGAATTTGTGAAAGATATTGTGTAAATTTGGATTTGTTATGGAATATCTTGGCTTCTCCATCTGTGGTAATTGAGAGTTTTGCTGGGTATAGTAGCCTGATCTAGCATTTGGTTTTATATGGCATTTGCCCAGGATCTTCCAGTTTTCATAGTCTCTGACAAGAAGTTTGGTGTAATTCTGATAGGTCTGCCTTTATATGTTACTTCACATTTTTCCCTTACTGATTTTAATATTCTTTCTTTGTTTTGTGCATTTGGTGTTTTGATTATTATGTGACTGGAGGAATTTCTTCTCTGGTCCAATCTATTTGGAAGTCTGCAGGCTTCTTGTATGTCCATGGATATCTCTTTCTTTAGGTTAGAGAAGTTTTCTTCTATAATTTTGTTGAATACATTTATTGGCCATTTAAGTTTGGAGTCTTTGCTCTTTTCTATCTCTATTATTCTTAGGTTTGTTCTTCTCATTGTGTCTGGATTCATGGTTTAAAATACTCTATCGCATCAACAAGAAAAAATAAAATAAAAATGCTTCTCAGTGCCAAAGTCTGCATAATGTATTTTCTTAACTAATTTATTTTGACTAAACTATGAACAATTTTTTTCTAAAAGATGATATTTTTAGTGTGTGCATGTGTGTATGTATATGTGTATGGGTGTGTGTGTGTGTGTGTACTTTTGTATGCATGTTTTCAGTATGTGTCTTGCCTGTAGCCATTGGAGGACATCAATTGGAATCAGGTTTTTCTCTGTCTTGCATCAAAGTCTAGTGGTCAGAATTGTTTGGCAAGCACTTCCTTCTCTGAGCCTTCTGCCCAGCACTCATTTATTTTGCTTTATTTACAAATAATTTATCATTTGTTTTTTATTTGTTCAAACACAGAAGTTGGCTACAGAGAGGCACACATATCTGTCTTATTATCATTGATCACAATGACTATTACCAAATTAAAGAATATAGAAAATAATATGCAAGCAAAAAATAAGTCATAGAGTCAGTCTTGTTATAAAGTACAGGTCAAGGTAACCCTCTCTCCATTTTATCAATAACCCATCTTGAAAAATCAATGTCTATTTCTGTTTCTTTGAATTACACTACTATAAACTATAAATCTGTATTTCTCCAAAAGGCTCACCAATATCAGGTGAAACACAGTATTAAATTTATTTTCTACTGTGAAGCACCAAATAAAAAGTACTGATGACTTAGATGTTAGTAATTTCATCTTGTGAAACCAGTAATTTTCAATATCCTTTCTAATAATTCTGCCATTGTTAAGGGGATGCTGCTCTGTAAACTGTGTTTTATATAATACTATTTTAAACTCTTCCTATAATGAATAGCTACGTAAATTTATTTAGAACTTTTGTCATTTGTAAATTTTATTTCAACATATGAACTGCATTATATCATGAAAAAGTGCTGACAAAAGTTTATGAAAGAGCACATAGCATTCATGAAATCTTGGGAATTAACTTTTAGTCAGCACTATAAAATCAAAATATAACTTATCTATAAAACTGGTTTTATTGACTTTTATGATGAAAGTATCTAAAGACACTACTGGTTTGAATTAAGATTAAATGCAGTTATCAAATAGCATCATAGAAGCCACTGATCTTCCTTGCATTATACTCTGTCTCTGTGTTTTGTGTGATTTTTCCTACTCCCAACATACTGATAATTCAAAGACAGTCTTTCATAGTTAAAAGCTGTAGTGAGGATATCCTCACTTAAAAATCAGATCAAATGAATGCAAGAAACAGCATTTTTTTCTTACTCATTATAAACAATGGCTAACTATTACCCTTCTGAGTGGGATGCCTATTAACCCAGTTGAAAGGATGAATACCTTGATTCACTCAAAACAATCACAAGTAATTTCTGTGGCTGGAGGCAGTGGTAAATGTCCCCAAATAAAGTGAAGTTAAAAATAAAGTGTTGTTAAGTGTTGCTTCTCTGTGAATCTCTAGGATTTGGTAGCTTCTTGGTCCATTCTCATTTGATTTCTTTAAGATTTAATAAGATTAAGTTTCCCTTTAAATCTTAGTTAAAGTGGAGGTCTTCTTTCAGCAAACATAAAACTCTAGGCTCATGGTCTCCTATTTCATCTTTATGTTCAAGGCAAACCCCAAACCAAGAAAGTCACCCTCTCCAGCTCATTCTTCTCTCTTTCTCCTTCTTTCTCTCTCTCCTTCCCCCTCTCTCTTTCACTCTCTCACTTCTATGTTTAATTGTTCATGATAGAAGTCTAGAATGAAACATTCTATACATGCAGTTTTTAAAAATTTAGTCTGAGCTAATTTAGGAATATATATATATATATATATATATATATATATATATATATATATATATATATATATATATATATATATATATATATATATATATATATGTTTATCACCTACCGATCAATGTTACGAAGTAGCATTTTCATTCTTCATTTATCAATGCCATACTATAGGCATTTTAATGCTAAATTTTACTTAAGTGTCAGAAACTGTGAAAGATTTGTTCTATTGGCAAATTAATAGATGACATTTAAATGTGTATATACATTCATTCTGTAAACAAACAGGTAATTTTTACTTAACCAAATCTATTTATAAGTGGACAATTAAAGGATAAAATTCATGACAAAAAATAAGATTTTAACTATGTATAGTATCAAAAATACCAGAGCTGCATATTACACATATAATATATTTGAATGTAAGTCTGTGCGGTGGAATATACCATTGTCAAAGACCAGCTTCAGCCACAACCTTGTTACTGAGAGAGGGATGTCTGGACACAATGAAAACAAAAGACTGAAGTCAATCTTGGGTCTGTAAGACCCAAAAAACGAGGCCACCCCAGCACCCCACGCCTTGGAAGGTGACACCCAGATCACTTGCAGGAGAAATAGTCTTGATGCAACAGCAAGAGGATTTTTATTACAGAGGCTCTGGGGTTCACAGTCATACTTCACTCAGGGGTAGAGAACTGTGAACCTCGAGTGCAGAATCAGTACAGCTTTTATAGGTTTACATAAAACCTGCATATCACAAACCAATCATTGCTTATCATCGAGAGCCTGCACAGTGAGAACCAATTGATTGGTACCACTTCACAGCTTCTAAGACAATCAGTTTAAATTATCCAAGCCTGTACTCCAAGGACCAATCAGTTTCCTATAGAAGCCAAATAGCAAGTAGTTAGCGCATTTCCTGTTACGGGGCCAGGGTCATGTATTCAAGGCCCTTTTGCCTAGTTCCTAACAAAGAGCAGGCTCAAGCAATGTGACCTTACACCTAGTTTCTAACAAAGAATGGACTAAACTTTTGACTCTTTGGGGTCATTTAAGAGTTAGGCATGGGGGATTTTTAGGCTGTAATTCTTATTCTTTCAGGTTCAACCTGGTCGTATATGTTTTCCTGAAATGGCTTTTCAGACTGCTTTCTTGTGTTCTGCTCTGCTCTAGACAGTTTTTTCTTCTGACAGGAGCCTGATATGGCTTGTCTCCTGACAGAGGTGGATACTTGCAGCCAACCATTGGACTGAGCATGGAGTCCCCAGTGAAGGAGTTGGAGAAAGGACTGAAGGAGCTGAAGGGGTTTGCAACTCCATAGGAAGAACAACAATATCAACCAACCAGAGCTCCCAGGATCTAAACCCCAACCAAACAGTACACATAGAGGGACCCATGGCTCCAGCTGCATATGTAGCAGAGGATGGTTAGGTATTAATGGGAGAAGAGGCCCTTGGTCCTGTGAAAACTCAGTGTCCCAGAGCAGGGGAATCAAGGGCAGGGAGGTGGGAGTGGGTAGGTGGTTGGCGGGACACTCTTATAAAATCAAGGGGATGGGGGATGGATAGGAGATTTTGGGGGGTGGGGGTACTGGGAAAGGGGATAACATTTGAAATGTGAATAAAGAAAATATCTAATTAAAAAAATCTATGAGAAAGTTAGGTTTTTTTCTCATGATAGTCTCTCTGCTACATAAAATTCCAAAAGCTGACTGAATAACCCAAGTATTTTCGGACGTAAGTCAGAAGTCAGAAAAGCTGCTATAAAAAAAATTCTTGGATGTTCTGACCAAGACAAAATTCCTGCTTAAAAAAAAAAAATCCTAAAAGTAACTATTTAGTTTCACGATTAAATCAGAAAGCTAGAAAAAATTCTAAGAAGGTTTTTGTTCACTCTTCGGACAACCTACTCTAGACAGCTTCTAGAAAACATTCTAAAAGAGCAATGTCAGCTCTCTAAGTAGAAAAATTTCTAAAGAGCTATGAAAAATTCTAAAAGAGCTTTGTTTGCTCTCCGTGGATTTTCTGGCCAAATTTAGAAATCCTGTTAGAAAAAAAAAATTGAAGAGCTGTGTTCTCTCTCTAGAAATCTCTCCAGAGATTTCCAGATTCCTCAGCTCTTGCAAGAGAACAGCTAAACAAGGAAGTGCTATTTCTTTTTGCTAGCTCTTTTCATGCACACCAAAAGTCTTATTTACATATCAATTCAGTTTATTTACATATCAATTCTGAGTTTCTTATTTACATATCAATTCAGTTATTTGTTACAGGTTCCCTTTTGATTACCCTATGAATCAGCATCCCTAGGCCTTGATTCTTAGGAGACAGCAAGCGCTTATTTTTTTTTTTAATATTGCTAAGAATTCCTTCTGGAAATTGGTTTGGTGGTTCCTCAGAAAATTGGGCACACTACTACTGGAGCACCCTGCTATACCACTCTTGGGCTTAAACCCAGAGGATTCTCCAGCATGTAATAAGGATACATGTCCACTATGTTCATAGAAGCCCAATTTATAATAGCTAGAAGCTGGAAAGAACCCTGAAGTCCTTCAACAGAGGAAAGGATAGAGAAAATGTGGTACATTTACACAATGGAATACTACTCAGCTATTAAAAAATGAATTCATGAAATTTTTAAGCAAATGGATGGAACTAGAAAATATCATCCTCAGTGAGGTAACCCAATCACAAAAGAACACACATGGTATGCACTCACTGATAAGTGGATATTAGCCCAGAAGCCTGGAATACTCAAGATAACAATTCACAGACCAAATGAAGTTCAAGAATAAGGAAGAACAAAGTATGGATATCCTGGTCCTTCTTAGAAAGGGGAATAAAATACCCACAGGAAGGGATACAAAGACAACATGTGGAGCAGATACTGAGGGAAAGGCCATCCAGAGACTGCCCCTCCTGGGGATCCATCCCACATACAGTTACAAAATCCAAACACTATTGTGGATGCCCACAAGTGTTTGTTGACAGGAGTCTGATATAACTGTCACCTAAGAGGCTCTGCCAGTGCATGACAAATACAGAGGGGGACACTCTTAGCCAACCATTGAACTGAGCACAGTATCCCCAATAGAGGAGCTAGAGAAAGGACCCAAGGAGTTAAAGGGGTTTGCAGCGACATAGGAGGAACAACAATTTGAACCACCCAGTAACCCCAGAGCTCCTAGGAAGTAAACCACCAACCAACGAGTACACATGTAGGGACCCATGGCTCCAGATGCATATGCAGCAGAAGATGGCCTTGTTGGACATCAAAGGGAGGAGAGGCCCTTGGTCCTGAGAAAGCTTGAAGCCCCAGTATAGGGGAAATGACAGGACAGGGAAGTGGGAGTGGGTGGATTGGTGAGCAGGGGGGAGGGGGATGGGATTTGCGGTGGGGAACCAGGAAAGGAAACAACATTTGAAATGTTAAGTAAAGAATATATTTAATTAAAAAAAAAAAAGAATTCAGATATCTGCTTGCCTTTTTAAAGTTAGCTTAGCTGGGTGGGGCCTTGTCTTGAGTTTACCATTCTAGCCACAGCTGGACCTAAATTTGCTCTATACCAGGCTGGCCTTGAATTTAAGAATCTTCCTGCATTTTTATCTGCCAGTTTGTATCTTTCTAACAAACTGGTTCATCATGTTCCTTTAGATCTGAAGAACCCCTTATACAATTCATATGTCATCCTTATATTTTTGCATAGTTGAGAATTATACATAATTTTGAACATGTTTTTAGAGTTCTTTTCCACAGCCTTAAGGGCTGTCCTAAAGGTCTCACCATTTACCATTTTGCTGAGACTTCAGCCACACCTTTGCCTGCCAGACTCATGCTGTCTCTGGTTATCACAGTGTCATTAATGTTAATAGGGAGGATATTCCTCAGAGGAACATGTAAATATGTCCATCATTATACAAACAAGCCTCACCCCCACAGCAACCATCAATGCTCTTGGAAGTTGACCCTTGCTGGTCTTGTCCCAGGTCCAGGAGCCACATCATTTTGTTCCTACAAAGGCCAAGCCAGACTTAGCATGAAAAATGACAGGCTGTGGTGGCACACATCTTTAATTCCAGCACTTGGGAGGTAAAAGCAGGCAGATTTCTGAGTTCAAGGTCAGCCTGGTCTACAGAGTGATCTCTAGGACAGCCAGTGCTATACAGAGAAACCGTGTTTTGAAAAACCAAATTAAAAGAAAAAAAGAAAAAGAAAGATAACAGAAAAAAGAAAAAGAAAATCTTGAAACTAAGGGATGCTGAACTTTAAGAGGCTGATGTCATGTCTCCATTACATTTCCTCCAACAAGACAGACAACTGGTATCCCTTTCTATGAAAAAGATGGCTGCAAGGTAATATGCAAGTTTTGTTTATTTCGAATATAAGTAAAGAAATATCTCTACAGAGGCAAACTTCTTTATGCCACAGGGGAGTTTCTTTCAAAGTCTCTAAGAGGAACACTATCCCAAGTTAATGCAAGTACTTTAGTGTCTCAACTTAAACAAGATGAAATTATCAGAGCAGGTGAACATCTGCTGAAGAGGATTTGTTTCTCATCACTAATACACTCATTTAAAAAAGTTTAATCATTAAATAATATTATTCATATATTTAAAATGTTAAGTGGAGAAAGTATCTTGTCTTTCACTGTATACACACACATACACACACAGAAAGAGAGAGACAGAGAGAGACAGAGAGAAGGAGAGAGAGAGAAAGAGAGAAAGAGAGAGAGAGAGAGAGAGAGAGAGAGAGA
>BDUI01000125.1:392215-424109 GCA_002335545.1 Apodemus speciosus
ACAGAGAGAAGGAGAGAGAGAGAAAGAGAGAAAGAGAGAGAGAGAGAGAGAGAGAGAGAGAGAGAGAGAGAGAGAGAGAGAGAGAGAGAGAGGAGAGAGAGAGAGAGAGAATACCAGGGAAAGATGTTTAGCTGTAGACAACTTTAAATTTCTTTTGAGGATCATAATTAATACAACTCTTATACTATATTGTATTACAACATGTCTACAATGTTTATAAATAAAATTACAGATTATCTACTGTAGTCTGACTATATGACAATCAAATTCAGGTAATAATTTAATAATATCTTCAACCAGAACTCATAATATTTGAATTTATAAGAACTACTGACCTGGAAAAAATAATTAAACCTTCTAATCTTCTGTTAATTCTTCTATAAAATTACTAAGCAATACATAAACTTTCACTGTGATTTAGTTAAGAAACAGGTAAAAAAAAAGTGTAATATCTGTTAATTTGTACTTTATCAAAATTTCATGTATATTTAAATGACTGTATTTGTGATATAAATATTATATAATATAATAATAAATGTTATATGRTATAAAATAAAATACATACTGAATTGTAGTCATTTTGACTTCCTATTGCTCTTTATCTTCATTGCCATCTTTCATTGAAAACCTTCTTTTTCCCAACAATTCACACACAGAGAGGAGATGACAGTAGGATGTGAATTGTTGGGAAAAAGAAGGTTTTCTGCATTAACTGGCTCTCACTCCAATAAGATGCTTCTCCACTAAGATCTGAGAACAAGAATAATCAAGATATTACCATGTGTAATTAGAAGATAATTTGATATAATGTTCCTTTATCAAAACAATAGTAGTAAGTTCAATCTTGCATCTATTAAATTCCCCCTCTTCAGGACTTGACAAGGTTCATAGAATTGGGTAGAGGTTCCCACTTGGATAAAGGACTTCACATCCAATCAGTAGAAGCTCCATAGCATTTATAATACTGTTGTACCAGGGGGCATATCTACAGCATTAACAGTTGAGTAAGACTGTGGATAACTGTTTTTTCATATTAGAATGCTTAACACCTTATAGCACCCTAAGAACTAGCCATCAGGAAGGTTCTTTCAGCCATATTCCACATTTATTTCTATATATGTTATGAAGAAAATATGTGGTACCTTCAGTGATAGAGTGTAATAGCCAAAAAGATATTCAGATCTAACTTAACTGAGGAATGAATCACTTGAAAGTTCTGTAATTAAAAGTAACTTCTAATTATTGCAAACTGATAATAAAAGCATATACAAATGTAAGGCCAGAGGTTATATTTAGGAATATATATATATTCATATATGTGAATATATATATATATACATATATATATAATTGAACATATATACATGTAGCAACACTTCAAGTCGCCATGAATTTAAAAGAGAAAGAAAGAATTACAGGAGGGTTTGGAGGGAAAAAAGGGAAGGTCAAAATAATGAAATTATATTATAACCTGTAAAATAAAAATCATAAAAAATAACAATAATCAAAAATAATTATAAATTCATAAATACATAAAATAATAATAGTTTTAAACTTTATTATTAACTTGATACAGTATTAATTTAGCACTAATTTAGTACATAATTTCTTATATTATAAAAAAAATGAAATGCCATCCAATGCCAAATGAGCAGTCCTGACAACATACTTACAACATTTTACAGACTGAGCACCTAGTACTTACATATTGGTGAAATAAAACTAAAAGAGATTAATATGTGTGCATGTATTTGTGTGTGTGTGTGTGTGTGTGTGTGTGTGTGTGTAAATTAGTGAACAATTGATGACATAAGATGTCCAAGAATTTTCAAATGAGCAGGGAGTGGTATATGAGAGGATTTGGAGGAGAGAAGAAGGAAGGGAAAATGGTATAATTTCAAAAGAAGAAATGAAAAGAATAAGACTTTCAAACCAAAGAAAAAGAAATGTAATGTAATAATGAATTCACTTTCAATATCTTAATTGCTTTGGCTCTGGAACAATCATTTTATCTGAAAATTTTATCAGTAACTGTGAAAAATGCCTTCTTTTTTTTTTTTTTCATGTTTTCGCTTGTGTAGTGTAGTGTAGAGAAGTCCAGTTTAACCACAGCTGTCTGATTCCCTTACAGAAGGAATTACCGTCATCATTTGTAAGGAACTCCACGAACTCCACATTAGTGTTGTGAATCCAGTTCTGATCCACTGAAAGGACAACTGAAATGTTTTAAATTACTGATATATGTGTGTGTGTGTGTGTGTGTGTGTGTGTGTGTGTGTATGTGTGTGTATACATTTTTTAAATTATATGTCTATTTAAAAAATTTAAACTATTACTTTCTATTCCATTTAAAATCAGATAGAGTGATTGCTGCTATAAAACCTCTTCACCAATGATCAAAAGCTACAGTAAAAGGGGAGAAGTAACAAGAGCCTTTTCACATTTAAATATACTCTTTATTCTACACATTGAAATGGCATCTCATTTTTCAATGAGTCCCAGAACAGCAGGCAAATACAATTCCATCAAAGCACATGAATCAATAGACTAAACAAGTTACACTGTAGCAGTTTATACATCAAAAGCACTTGTCTATTTCTGTGAGCAATACCATCAAAATCAATATATCCCCCAATCTACAGCTATTCCCCAAACTATTCTTTCATATTACATATTCAAACAGCTGTAAACAAATTAATAAATTGCTCTGGACTTTTGTTTCTCATCTCTTGAATTTTAATTGATTCACATCCCTGGCAAATCCATGTAGGCTTGTTATGCTGGCTCTTTTCCCTTTTCTCAGATGAAGATAAATACAGTGAATGAGCGCTCTAACCCTCACACTTCACTAACCGCTTGTAGTTTTTATGTTAAACTCAAAGAGAGTTCTTCTGTTAAACATTTAGTATGTAATTTTCTCCTTTCAATAAAATACAAGGCGACAGTTTACTTACCCAGACCGTGGTGATGAGTCCTATAACTTCAGTGAAGCACAGAATCTACAGATGCTTTTAGAAAAACATCCAATCTATGCAAGCTAATAAAGGACCGATTAGATAACTTACATCTGCACAAGCCAGAATCTGCAAGAACAGTTGATTACCATGTCGCTTTCATGTTACATTAAGGTACTCACCCTACTATCCTCTCTCTCTCTATCTCTCTCTCTCTCTCTCTCTCTCTCTCTCTCTCTCTCTCTCTCTCTCTCTCTCCCCCCACTGGTGTTTGTGTGTGCATAGGTGTGTGTGTGTGTGTGTGTGTGTGTGTGTGTGTTCTAATATTAACAAAATAGTATGTAGAGTTTGAATGTAAAACTTAGGCAATCAACTTAACCTTATTCTTTATATAACACTCATTCATCTCCTGTATGAGTATGCTTGTATGCAATCAAGTATGTGGATATGAGAATAAGGGAGGATGGAATACTACAATATTAAAGAGATAGGCTTTGAAATATAGGTGGGATACACTGTTAACCTGGTCACTGTAGTGGATTAATATTAGCCAGAAGTTCATTCAACTGTGAAAGGACAATTATGATCAACACCTTTTAAGCTTTTGTTAGTGTTAAATGAGACACATTTATTTCTGGGCACAACTTTGAATATAAAGTCTTCTGTGTCCTCTTCTCTATTATATTTATTGTTTGCATAATTTGAGCCAAATATTTCAGCACATCAACATTTCAAGAAAGGTGTTAAATGTAATTTTTCCCCAAAAAAGTTATTAATCATTTCTGTATTCATGATAGGTCAGGAATATAATCTGTCCACTATGTCAAAGAACAAAGCTACAGATTGATATCTACATTGGTTCCTGATTCAGCTTATTGTTGAAATTTGGTCTTTTGCTATGTATTGTAATGCTAAATTCTGTTCCTCAAGACCTGGTTGCTCCTAGGAATGAGATAATCTGCACATACAATGTGTATTTCCTGCTTAATTTAAATCTATTAGCGAAATAAAAATGTCTATAACTTGTACCTGGGCAGAATTGATATTGGCAGGACATGGGGTTCTTGGCGTTGAAGGAAAACAAAGAGGAGAGAAAAATGTGGAGAGAGGAAGAAGTCTCCATGGGGTAGGTGAATATTAAAAAAAGAAGAAGAAGAAGAAGAAGAAGAAGAAGAAGAAGAAGAAGAAGAAGAAGAAGAAGAAGAAGAAGAAGAAGAAGAAGACCATGAGTGATAGCCAATTGAAGTTAGGAACTGTCCTATGGAACGTGGAAAATTATAAAATAGGGATATCAATAGGGAAATAGATTATAATAGCCTAGAAGATAAATATCTGCCCACCTCTAGTGCTGATTACGTCTTTATTATAAATATAAACGTTTTGAGTTTTATCTGAAAACTGAATGATCAACGGCAAGGAAGAAGCCCCTGATTGAGATTAAATATTTCCATAACAATTTATCTTTTCAGTACTGCACTTTAGAATTGTAAACAGGGGATGTCTGGATTCTAAAAATTGTACAAACAGTGATATCTTTAATTTTATCACTAACACAATTTGAAAACAGACTACCAGAACTCAACTTATTTCACCTTGTCTCCCAGTGGCTTCAATAAACACTTGTATATGGACTAAAATACCAAATATGTAATCTTTCATGGTTTGATTCATTTTTAATACTTATGATCTATGTTACTGATTCAACCTGGAGAAATTTTATATTTTCAAAATTTATTAGGTATACTAAGATGTATTAATCAATTTTCTCAAGAGGAACAGAATTTATAAAATGAATACACATACATACATACATACACACACACACACACACACACACACACACACACACACACACACACACACACACACACACCAGAATCCCTTGGGTTTTATTTCATTCCAGATAGAGTCAATTTGACAACCAAGAATATGGAGAAGAAGAGAGAGAGAAGTGATGTTTATTAGAATGAAGATATGTTTATTAGAATGGCTTATACTCTGTGGTCCAATTAGCCCAAATTAGTCCATCAATGACTGTCTAACAATGAAAAGTCCTAGAATCCAGTAGTTGTTCAGTCCATAAAGCCAGAAATCTCAGCTGAATCCATATATTAGTGAAGGAATTGACTTAAGAGCAAGAGCAAGAGAAAGCAGTCAAAGAGAACAAGTTTCCTTCACTTATGGATAAAGAAGTTCCATCTTAAGGCCCAATGCAGCAATGCAGGGGTATACCAGAACAGGGAAGTGGGAAGGGGCGAATAGGGGAGAAAGACATATGGGACATCTGGGGGGGTGGGGAAACCAGAAAAAGGAAAATGAAATGTAAATAAAGAATATATCCAATAAAAAAGAAAAGAAAAGCAAATTTTCAGAGCAAAAAAAAAGTTCCATTTTAAGCTAGTCATCCATTTGATACTCATCAGACATTTGTCTCTGAATCCAATTCCTAGACAAAAGTGGTCATAGTAACTCTGCTCAGCAACCTCCACCCCAAAATGTGGAGGTCGCTTTTGATGTGCCTTCTTTTTAAAAAAAAAATTTTTTTGGTTCCTGAATCTTAACTTTCTTATATAGATACTCAAAAATTGTTTTGAGTTTCTTAGCCACTTAATTTGGCAGAAAGAACAGTTTTTACTTGGTTGAATAATTATTAAAACTCTTCCTCTGGTTTTCCCCTTTAAAGTCCTTCCCCAAACTTCTCCTTCACTGCAATCTCATATTTGGCTCAGAGACTGTTCATCCTGCTACTAGCTAATCAATAGACCTTTAATTATAATTGAATTGATTCTATGGTCTTTTCCCCAGGGTCACAAACTCTGAAATGTTACAGCCATGTCCTTTATATATCCTGCCAGCAGAAGGTGTGGATTAGATTAAAGGTAGACCTTCCCACCTCTAAAGAGCCAGATGTGAAGTTGGTTTTGAGACTTCATACTTCAAGTGACTTAATTAAGAAAAAATATCCCTCACAGTTGTATGCAGTCCCTTGGGTTTTAGTTAATACCAGATGTAGTGAACCAAGATTAGCCATCACAAAAGATTGCATATTCTAAAATTGGCTCCCAAATTTATCTAATATTTAATATTGTGAAGTTCAGAGAATGAACAGCTGTCATGAAATTCACCCAGCCTATTTCGCTAATCATGTTTCTCCGTGTGCCTTTATAAAACATAATAGAATCATGATATGTAGCATAGGCTAGCCTCAAACTCACTTTTGTGGTCCCATCTTTTTCTTTTTCCCCCCTTAGGTATATTCTTTATTTACATTTCAAATGTTGTCCCCTTTCCTGGTTCCCCACTCCCTCGAAAATCCCATAAGCCATCTCCCCTCCCGCAATCAACCCTCCCCCACTTTGCTTTCTGTGGTCCCATCTTTTGAGGACTGGAATTAATGGTGTGCCATAATGTCTTCAATGGCATAATGATAAACACTTGCTACATTAACATTGTTCTAGTTCAGTTCCAATTTTTTTGTAAGTTACATTAATAATCATCAAACTTAAGCATTTAATAAAAATGAATGGAGGAGCAGATGTTGGCTCACAGTGCAGAGTGAAGAAGAGATATCATTAGGAGTTATGAATTTTTTGCGCACTTCCCCACAGGATTATATTTGAAAATTTATTCTCCTGCTGGTGGTGCTATTTTGGGAGGTTTTGGAGAATTTTAGGTGGTAAATGTATGTGGGGAGAAGTGACCCAGTCAGGAACAGGTCTTGAGATTTACAGTCCAACTCTTCTTCTGGCTCAATCTCTGTTCTTTGACAGGGCTAAGTAATAAACTGTGACTGTCTCTGTTGTATAACTCCCACCATGCCATCCACCACCTAATAAAGAAAATATCCTCAAGTCATGAAGCAAAATAATCATTTCCTCTTTAAGTTGGTTCTTCACTGGTAATATGGTTACAGTAATGAGGAAAGAAATGAATGGWGAAAACAGAAGCAAAGAATAGGGATTCTCTTGTGATAAACCTGGCCACCTGGTACATAGATATTTAGAATTGGTCTGTGGGAAGAGTATGGGAAAAATTGAATCTGTGAGGAAGTAAAGCCTTATATTTACAGACCTTGCTTAAGGCCTTCCTGGTCAAAGTTCTGAAGACTATAAATAAATATAAATGAGTCCAATACAGACTGTACTCATAAGATTTCAGAACAGAACAAACAGTTCCTTCAGGAATTGGAGAGTATATCATTCTGGTTGTATTCTAGAAAAGAACCTAATTGGGTTCTCCCATTGCTTTGAAATCTTTAATGAGATAAATTACTTACTTGATTTAGATGTATGGCAGACAAAAAATTCAAGATAACAATAACAGTGAAGTTGTGCCATGGTTGGTCATCTCTAAGTTTTCTGCAGTTTATAGTGAAGGTTCAAAGCTGAAAGTGAAGCAAAGTTATAAAAACTAGTGCAGTTTGTAGCAAACAGGAGAATGAACACTTAAAGCCACAGTCAAGGAGTTCAAAGCAGCCACAGGACTAGAGACTGTAGTTGTAAACAAGGTTATTACTACTAAGAATAAATTGAGCACTTTTTACAGGAGTAATGTAAACATACCTAGTGAGTAAGAGCCTACGCAGCAGAATCTTGGCTTGTGACAATGCAAACACCTTTGAAGAGTTTTCACTTGAAAATAAAGTGCCTGGATGGATCTTCTATGCATTTCCATCATCTCAGAAGTAGAGATACTGAGGGAGGATTGTAACGAAAATCTGGGTTAAGTAGTGACTACTGGCCTATTTAGACTACAAGACCCTCTCCTAAGATATACAACAAATTAAATAGAAAAGAGTCCTTAACAAAAGAATGCCTACAAATATGGCTTCAAGAATTGCCACCCAGGAGAGTGGTTTGTGATTGCCAGTATACAGACACTTAGAAGTTATCACTCCTGTGAGTTAGGCATAGGATCTGACATCAAATATTAGCCTTGTCTCACAGTACTAATATGGAGGAATGTAGGGTGCAAGAATGCAATAGTGAGAGTTATAATAATGCTTGCACCAAGGTTACAGAAAGACAAGGCATTATGTACCATCTATGCATTTCATGCATGGAGCTCCAATGCATACTGGGGCTGATGCTATAAAGGGAAGGCACTGAGAATTTCAGGACATTGGAAGTTCAGATGTGTGGGGTGTTAAGCAAGGTAAGCTGTGTATGACAAGTACCTGATATGATAGATAGGGCACACATGCCTCTCACATTTGGGTCATTTGGTGTTGGTTTTTCTGGGTTTTAATTTTGTGTGGCTATTCATTTAGGGCCAAATTATTCCTTTTTAGGATAAAAATGATTATACTATTATTTGATGAAAGTATGTTACGTGAATTTATGCATTGGTTGTTTATTTTATTTATTTATTTTTATTTTATTGTATTTATTTTTTCAGAAGCTTGAAGTTAAGACATTAACTGGACTCTCAAAGAAGAGTCTGAGCTTTGAACAACAAAGAAACTTTATGAATAGAAAGTGTTGACGTTCCATCACATGTACTTTGCATTATCCAACAGCAATAAATTAACGGGCGCAGACAGAACAAAGTATTGTGACTTGTAAATTCAGTGTCCTTTCCAGCATCATGATTTTGGACTTCAGTACTCAACGATTGTCACTGTTTTGAATGTTTCTAGAAGATGTGAAGGTAGTGCGTAATTTTCAGGAAACAGAGTTAGGGAGGCATAGCAGACCTTTCAATGGTTTGTCCTTGATTTTTTTGTCTGCAGTCTCCTTCTGGGACATCATGATAAAAATAAAATATCTGTTACATTCTTATTTGATGACATAATTTCCAACCATGCATCCTGTATTTTTTGCAATGATATATTTTATTGCAATCTGTGAGTCACAATCAACCTCTTCTCCTTCAAGTATTTGTTAATCATGGGAAGGAAATTATCAGACATATTTATTCTATAAGTCATGTTACTAAACCAAATGTATTTCGCTGCTATAAGTTTGCATAACTTGAAGGCGATTATGATTTTCTTGACTTTCTAGAAGTATATGACAGAGTTCACGAATTATGGGGAAAATGTTACACTTTCCATTTCTTGTTTGATTTCTTATGATCCCTGTTTAGGAAGCTGCACACACACACACACACACACTCCTGTACACACACATGCACACATATACACACATATATATATGTATGTAGATGCTGCAACCATTGAAGTAATATCACATTGAATGTTACTGTATTCATTGATTGATCTAGTGAATGTTATTTAATACATATTATGTGCTCAATTTTGCATGGAATACCACTAATCCACTGTATAGACACATTTTGATCTCCTTTGTGCTGTGATTAAACTGCGTGGTGGACAAACAGCCAGTATTCTTCTGGAGTCTGGCTAATGAAAGTAGCTTATAAGACATTGTTGTTGAGAAAGTCCCCATGATGCTACGTTTTCCCTGCTTCTCCCTTGTTGGTACCATTTTTTAACAGATCTGTTTATCATGACATGTTCAATGGGTGCCCTGGTAACCATCTTCAGTTCTTATGGCCGTTTCCTCTTTGTTTTGGTGATACTTTTCTCCATCACAATCATCCTTTTCTAATACAAGACTAGAAATATTGTGAGAGAAAAGTAATCAAGACCACTAATACACAGACTATGTGGGCAGACCTAGAGAGTGCGTCTTTACACCAGTAGCTCTTACATATTAGCACATTACATCATTTCCTCTTTCTCTTTTCTCAGCATAATATGAGCACAGTTGATAAACATTTTCCTGATTTAAGAGAAAGAACTCATAGAAAATTTTCCTCTTTTAAAAATTCTTATCCCCTTTTGCGTTTCACTTGCTGAAGGACTGTCCCTCCCTGTATGTCATCCGGCTCTCTCAGTAGTTGAAGCAGGAAATACGCAGCTTCTCTTCCACAAAAATTAAGATTCTTCCTGTCAACAACTGCAACTGGCTGTCTGGTAATTTCATGGTTTTAATGTATTAACTATAAGGTTACATCATTCTTTTCATATTATATCCTAATGCCTTTGCAGAAAAATAGACCAAATATCACAATGAAACATATTCAACCCTTCAATTACTTGTACATAGAAATCCAATAATAGATAAAGCTACCATCAGTGGTATTGTGGTCACCGGCAATAATTTACAGGCTGTGAAGTTTATCTGCAACACTTCAAAATGTTTTAGATTAAAGATAGGAATTTTATTTCCTAATTTCTATACATCAAACCTTTAGTATATTGTTTGGCAGATAGTAACCATGTACTAAATACTATTAGTTTTAATAAAAATGGATTCGATTGTACCAACAGAAATGTCTTTATCCAAGACTAGACATATAGATTACTTTTATCATAAAAATATTCTCAGACTGATGTCATATGTTAGTTAAAATAAGTCTCTTTAGCACAGATTTAAACTTCGGAAAATGAGATTCTTTAATATATATAATAAAAAGTCACTGGCCTCTTCCTTGTGTTGTAGGTCTTCTTCATCTATGGTTCTACTGAAATGTATTTTAATTTCATAAGATAGATGTTACTTCCTTGGACACTACAATGGTTACAATAAAGCAACTAAATAAAACACAAACTAGTTTTTATTTATCCATCAATAATCCTGAAAGAAATTGGGTTTGATCACAATTTGAAAAGAAATAAAATCTGTTAAAATCTATAACACAATATTGACTCCTCACAGCATCTGTATCTACCCTGTGTTTATAATCCCCTGGCACTTCCAGAAGTACAGAATTGCTCTTCTTTTCATGCAGTCTTTCCCTGCAACTTCTTACATCACAAGGGGTTTATCTGTAATTGGCTGTTTCCTATGAAATCCGTTCCTAGACTTAACGATGAAAATTATTTTTTATTCAAACATTTTATCTCACTTAGAGAGACAGGTATAATAAATCACACATTCTCTCATGAAGTTACAATAATCAGTGTAAAATTACCTAAGCTTCATAATGTGTTTGATGCTGAAGCTTGCTCTCTGTTGAAACTGTAAACTTGTCAAATAATCTCCTTGATCTTTCCAAGCCCAAAACATAGAGTGCTAACAATATTTTCCTAGGAGTCTGGTTGTTTCTTTTAGTATTCCAATGTGATGCTTATAAAAACCAAATATAAAATAAATAGTAAAGAAACTGGCTGTTGAAAAATGTGCCTGGAACCTGATGGAAAGGTAAGGAATGATTACATTATAGATACTCATTCAGACACTCCATTTAAATCTCAAAACAGCTAATGAGGAAGGTACAATTATTTGTTTTCTGCAGATGTGATAACTGAAGAGCACAGTGACTAAATCACCCATCTGAGATCAATCACTCACTAAACAGTCAGAACAAAATTCTAGTTCTTATATTCCAAAGGACTTTTCTCTAGAAATAGAAAAGAATGATGTTTTAGGTAAGTAAAATAATACATTTAAAATAAGTTTTTTTCTTGATTAATAGAAAATCATTAATATTGTCTCAGTTTACCTTAATATTTTCCTTACACTTTATCATATTAACTTACTTTTATATTTCATACTTAATTTATGTTCATTAAGGTAAAAAACTCCCTACAGGTAGATGCTTTGAAATAAGCGTAATCTACATTCTGTTGTTCATAGTATATGAATTTTGATAATTTTAAAAATGGAAATATTAATTTCAAATATGTGTTTAAAGACAATAAAATTAAAACTATAGTTTAATATTAATACCCAAACTTTTAAAATTCAGATTGCATATTTTTAAGTTATTAGTCATAGTCACCATTATCGCTCAAAATTCCAAATTACCAAGATTATTATTGTGCATAATAAGCACTGAAAATGGTGTTGAATAAAAATTCTTAGGATTTTTGTGCTTTAGAGATATTTAAATATTCATTCACATGTTTTCAGATACATTCTTCTACCTGCAGGTTCTTTCATCTTAAATTGCTTTACCAACCCATCTAGCCATCTCTCATATTTTGCATAAACTATCACAAGACTCAGAATTGTATTCTTTGCATATTCTGCTGCTGCCTGGACTCACAGTTCTCATTTTGAATCACCTATTTTGCATCAAAAAATGTGAAAACTCATGATTTGAATTTTGTAAGCAAACTAATTGTAATACCTAAAGAAATGCCATCATTTGCAGAAGAGAAAAACAGCAAAGAATGTTAACTATAGGTAGTTTGTTAATATTCTTGCATCACACATAATTGAAGTTATTCTGAAAAAGCTCATTAATCTTTTTCCATATCATTTTCTATGAATTATAGATAACAACACATTCGAAAAGTTTTTAAATATCAAATGATGTTACAAATGTGGAATGTCAATATCATAGACTGCTAGATTTTTTTATTGATTTCAACTCATCTTAAAGTTTTAGGCTTCTTTTAAGTAAAATCATGGAGGTGGGAGTGATATTTTCAACCTCAAAGGTGAGAAAGAAGACAGGATGAGAAAACATAGTTTCATACTCACATTTTAGAATTATTTACATTACTTGGGTATTAGAAAAATTTCAGATTGTTTCTGATAAGTCTTGTTATTAGAACAATGAAAATTAAAAACACCCTGAGTAGAAATTAATGTGAATAAACTACAAACAATAATAAAAGTGTTCATATATGTTCAATTCTTACTCCCAAATCTTTTCTATAATTCTTCTTTAAAAATGTCAAAATTACATGTTTTTATGATGTACACTAGATAATTAATCGTGAGATATCTATCTTTAGGATTTCTTAATTTTAATAAATTATTTTGCTTTTTAGAGCAGTATAATCTTTTGCCTCTATGGTTCCACTGTGCTATTACAATTGTCATTAATCTGATTACACAGTGTGAAATAATTTTGATTATACTTCCCAATAGATTCTGCCATGAAACTTTTCTTTTTCCCGACAACATTGTGTCTGATGTGTATTTCTGCAAGATCATGGGTCTTTTAAATGTTATATTATTTGATATATTCCCTTGTCATTTGAATTGAAGTATGAAGGTTCATTTTATGAAATATGAAGAAAGCTTGTGCATGCCTT
This sequence comes from Apodemus speciosus, assembly GCA_002335545.1. NCBI lineage: Eukaryota > Metazoa > Chordata > Mammalia > Rodentia > Muridae > Apodemus > Apodemus speciosus. The sequence continues at coordinate 405,188 of BDUI01000125.1, forward strand.
ATAGATATATATATTTTCTTTCCTTTATTATTCCATTTATTAGTTTGCTCATCTCCTCTTTTTCTGTTGATATAAAAACCTTTTAAACTGTTCATACAAATGATAACTTATGTTTTTCAATGGTCAGTCTCCCATGGTCCCATACTAATGAATGTATTAATCATGAAAAATTGGACAAATGTATTTGTTCAATTAATTTAGACACAAACAAAATGCAATCAGTTTTCCCTCCATAGTCACACATGTATCATCTGTGGCTTTATTGTAGAATGGTTCTGACCACAAACATGTGTATTTTATTAGTATAAAGTGACACATAGAAAGAGATGTTGATATAAGTTAAATATAACTGACAGCTCCTTGCTAATCTTCATCTTCACAACATAGTAACCCTATAATCTCACCCTGTGAGAAGACATATGAAACTAGCAAGTCAGCTGAGACTTGCTCTCTTTAAAATTTCCAGGGAGTTTTGTTAATTAGTTTCATGAGTTTCAAACAATTCCTTAAACTAACTAGTCAAATCCCAAAAGAGAGGAAATACATTTTGGCAACTGTTTTTTTTTTTTCAAGTAAGTAAAACAATTTTATTTATTTAAATATCCATATAGAAAACAAAATGCTCTGTAATCGAAAGAGCCTACAATTCAGGCAAAGTATTGCGTTGGTTTACTATACATACTTCAAGATGTTTGTTAGCTTTTTCTTTCTATTTGTAATCAATCTTTACTTACACATCAGTTTCCTTCTTAGGCCCAAAGTGTATGAATCTATGTCAACTAACATTTGTATTTTAATGACTGTAAGTTTAGAATTTGTATTAATAGGTTAAGGAACCCCAATATGATTATGTCATAAAAACAAAACAAAACAAAAAAACCCTTTTGATTGTTTAACACCGTTTACTTCAATAAATTATGAAGATTCTTTTTTTAATGGAAAATGGATTAATTTATAGTCTAGCCAAAACAGAGGGAGTAAGAAATCCTAATTTCATTCTCAATATACCTTTGTCTATCTTATACTTTCTAGAAAGTCATGGAACAAGGCATAGAAAATATGTAAACTCAAGTTTGGAACAGGTTACCCAGTCCTTTCCTCAGTGACAGAAAATGTAAGCCTGTTTATTTCAGGTCTTTTTTGTTTGTTTTTTTTTTTTATTACAGAGACAGCTTTTTATTTGTTCTGGCAAAGGAAAATGGGGGTCCTAATGATTCTTCATTTTCTTAGAGAAATGGATGGAGCTGGAGAGCATCATGCTGAGTGAAGTGACCCAGTCTCAAAAGAATACACATGGCATGCACTCACTGATAAGTGGATATTAGCCTAGAATCTTGGAACACCATAGACATAATCCACATATCAAATGATGTCCGACAAGAAGGAAACAGTGGACCCAGGTTCTAGAAAGGCCCAATGCAGCAATGCAGGGGCATACCAGAACAGGGAAGTGGGAATGGGTGAATAGCTGAACAAGGGGAGGGAGAAAGACATATGGGACATCTGGGGGGTGGGGAAACCAGAAAAAGGGAAATGAAATGTAAATAAAGAATATATCCAATTAAAAAAAAAAAGAAAAAAAGAAACAAAAGAATTTTTTTTTTTTTTTTTTTTTTTTTTTTTTTTTTTTTTTTTTTTTTTTGTGGGATGTAAGACTCTCAGCCAGTCTGGACATGACAGACTTCTTTTTTCATTATGCCCATGCCTCTGATAGGTATATAGAATGGAAGATTTTGTGGAGGTCAGATCCAGACACTTCAACTAATTCATTCCCGTTAACAACAATTATTTTGCCAAAGAGATAAGCATGAGTATCATTCTTTAGAATCTTGCCTTTTCCTACCAGTGATTTTTCTTTTATTTTCTTTTTTATTTTTATTTTTTGCTTCTTTTTATTGGATATTTTATTTACTTACATTTCAAATGTTTTCCTCTTTCCAGATTTCCTCTTCAGAAACTGCCTATCCTATCCCCCCTCCTCCTCCTGCCTCTATGACAGTGCTCTTAAATTCTATTCCACTTATCAACCTGCCTGCCACTGGACTAATACAATGTGGGTTTTATTACTATTGCTCTGTAGTACAGTTTGAGTTCAGGGATGGTGATTCCCCCAGGAGTTCATTTAGTGTTGAGAATAGTTTTCACTATTCTGGGTTTTTTGTTATTCCAAATGATTTTGGGAATTGTTCTTTCTAACTCTGTGAAGAATTAAGTTGGAATACTGATGGAGATTGCATTGAATCTGTAGATTGCTTTTGGCAAGATGGACATTTTTACTATATTAATATTGCCAATCCATGAGCATGGGAGATCTTTCCATCTTCTGAGGTCGTCTTTGATTTCTTTCTTCAGAGACTTGAAATTCTTGTCATACAGATCTTTTACTTGTACAGTTAGTTACACCAAGATATTTTATATCATTTGTGAATATTATGAAGGGTGTTATTTCTCTAATTTCTTTCTCAGACTGTTTATCCTTTGAGCAGAGAAAGTCTACTGATTTGCTTGAGTTAATTTCTTATCCAGTCACTTTACTGAATTTGTTTGTCAGCCATAGGAGTTCTCTGGTGGAACTTTTGGGGACACTTAAGCATACTATCAAATCATCTACAAATAGTGATATTTTGACTTCTTCCTTTCAAATTTGTATCGATTTGACCTCCATTTGTTGCCTAATTGTTCTAACTAGAACTTCAAGTACTATATTGAATAGATGGGGAGAGAGAGAGTAGAGCCTTGTCTAAAACATCATTTTACTGGGATTGTTTCAAGTTTCTCTCCATTTAGTTTGATTTTCACAACTGGTTTGCTGTATATTCCTTTTACTATGTTTCTTATGTTTACTATGGGCCTTGAATTCCTGATCTTTGCAAGACTTTTATCATGAAGGGATGTTGAATTTTGTCAAATGCTTTTTCATCATCTAATGAAACGATCATGTGATTTTTTTCTTTGATTTTGTTTACGTAGTGGATTAGATTGATTGATTTTTGAATATTGAACCATCCCTGCATCCCTGGGATGAAGCCTATTTGAGTGAGGTGAATGATTGTTTAGATGTGTTCTTAGATTCAGTTTTTGAGAATTTTATTGAGTATTTTTGCATCAATATTCATAGGGGAAATCGTTCTGACTTTCTCTTTTTCTGTTGGATCTTTGTGTGGTTTTGGTATCAGTGTAATTGTAGTTGCATAGAACAAGCTGGGTAGTTTTCCTTCTGTTTCTATCTTGTGGAATAGTTTGAAAAGTATTGGTGTTAGGTCTTCATTGATAGAATTGTTGGTTCTGGTTTCTATCATTGAAGGGTCTGATAGAATTCTGCACTAAACCCATCTGGTACTGCTTTTTTTTTTTTTTTTGGTTGTTTGTTTTGTTTTGTTTTGTTTTGTTTTGTTTTGTTTTGTTTTTTTGAGTCCCTGGCTGTCCCAGAACTCACTTTGCAGACCAGGCTGGCCTCGAACTCGGAAATCTGCCTGCCTCTGCCTCCCAGAGTGCTGGGATTACAGGCGTGGGCCACCACCACCTGGCGATCGGGAGAATTTTAATGACTGCTTGTATTTCTTTTAGGGGTTATGGGACTGTTTAGATGATTTATCTGATCCAGATTTAACTTTGGTATTTGGTATCTATCTAGAAAATTGTTCATTTCATATAGATTTTCCAGTTTTGTTGAACATAGGCTTTTGTAGTAGAATCTAATGATTTTTTTTTAATTTCTTCAGTTCCTGTTGTTATATCACCCTTATCATTTCTGATTTTGTTAATTTGGTTACCCTCTCTGTGCCCTCTGTTAGTATGGCTAAGTGTTTTTCTATCTTGTTAATTTTCTCAAAGATACATCTTCTGGTTTTATGGACTCTTTGTATAGATCTTTTTTTGTTTCTACTTGGTGTATTTAAGCCCTGATTTTGATTATTTCCTGTTGTCCTTTCCTCTCTTTTTGTTCTGTCCTTCTTTTTGTTTAAGAGCTCTCAGGTGTGCTGATAAGCTGGTAATGTATGCTCTCTCCAGTTTCTTTTTGGAGGCATTTAGAGCTTGCTTTTCTTCTTAGCAGTACTTTCATTATTTCCCATAACTTTGGATATGTTTTACCTTAATTTTCATTAAATTCTAAAAAGTCTTTAATTTCCTTTTTTATTTCTTCCTCGACAAAGTTATTGAGTAGAGCATTGTTCAGCTTCCATTTGTATGTCAGCTTTCTGTTGTTTTGTTATTATTGAAGACCACCCTTAGGCTGTGGTGATCTGACAGGGTTCATTGGATTATTTCAATATTCTTATATCTGTTGAGGTCCCTTTTGTGACCAATTATATGGTCAATTTTTGAGAAGGTACCATGAGGTACTGAAAAGAAAGAATATTCTTTTGTTGTAGGATGAAATGTTCTATAGATATCTATTAAATTCATTTTATCCATAACTTCTGTTAGTTTCATTGTGTCTCTATTTAGTTTGTGTTTCCATGATCTGTCCTTTGATGAGAGTCGGGTGTTGAAGTCTGCCACTATTATTGTGTGAGGTTCAATGTGCGTTTTGTGCTTTAATAAAATTTATTTTATGAATGTGGATGCTCTTGTATTTGGAGCATAGATGTTCAGAATTGAGAGTTCTTCTTGATAAATTTCTCCCTTGATGATTATGAAGTGTCCTTCCTTATCTTTTTTGATATCCTTATGTTGAAAGTCAATTTTATCTGGTATTATAATAGCTGCTCCAGCTTGTAGCTTGGGACCATTTGCTTGGAAAATTGTTTTCCAGCCATTTACTATGAGGTAGTTTTGGTTTTTGACACTGAGGTGCATTTCCTGAATTCAACAAAAAGTTGGATACTGTTTTTGTCATGGAATATCTTGGTTTCTCCATCTACGGTAATTGAAAGTTTTGCTGGGTATAGTAGCCTGGACTGGCATTTGTGTTCTTTATTGTCTGTGTGACATCTGCCCAGGATCTTCTAGCCTTCATAATCTCTGGTTAGAAGATTGGTGTAATTCTGATAAAAGGTCTGCTTTTATATGTTACTTGACCTTTTCTCCCTACTGCTTTTAATATTCTTTCTTTGTTTTGTGTATTTGGTGTTTTGACTTAATTTATGTTATAGGAGGAATTAATTTTCCGGTCCAATTTACTTGGAGTTCTGTAGGCACCTTGTATGCTTATGGGCATCTCTTTTTTAGGTTAAGGGTGTTTTCTTCTATAATGTTGTTGAAGATAATTACTGGTCCTTTAAGTTGGGAATCGTCAATGTCTTCTAAGTCTATTATCTTTAGGTTTGGTCCTCTCATTGTGTCCTGGATTTCCTGGATGTTTTGGGTTATGAGCTTTTTGCATTTTGCATATTCTTTGAGTGTTGTGTCAATGCTTTCTATGGAATCTTCTCCACCTGAGATTCTCTTGTATTCTGTTGGTGATACTTGCATCTGTGACTCTCTCTCCTAGGTTTCATATCTCCAGGGTTGTCTCCCTTTGTGATTTCTTTATTGTCTCTTTCTAATTTTAGATCCTGGATGATTTTGTTCAATTCCCTCACCTCTTTGGATGTGTTCTCCTGTGTATCTTTAAGGGAGTCATGTCCTTCTTAAATTCATCTATCATCATCATGAGCTATGATTTTAAATCAGAGTCTTGCTTTTCTTGTGCATTGGGGTATACGTGTCTTGCTGTGGTAGGAAACTTGTATTCTGCTGATGCCAAGTAGCCTTGATTTTAGTTGTTTATGATCTTGCCCTTGCCTCTCACCTTATGTTTGTCTCTGGTGTTAGCTGGTCTTGATGTTCCTGATTCTGGCTTGTCTCTCCTACAAGCCTGTGTGGCAGTACTCCTGGATGACTGTTCTCTCTGGGAGGAAGTTGGGTATGGAGAACTGTGCCATAGCCTATGTTCCAGAGTACAGATGGAAACCAGAAGGAGCATGTCCCCATCTGTTCCTTGGTTCCTGTGTCCTGATGACTCTGGCATGTCCCTCTTGGGCCAGGAATTTGAACAGCATGGGTGGTCCTACCTGTGCTCACAGGTTTTGGGGCATTCCTGGGATACCATCTCCTTCCTTGCAGTATTTGGGTATGGAGCACTGTGACACAGGATCATCCCTGGGCACAGAAGGAAACTGGAAGGCTCTACCAGTGCTTTAAAATAGGATTATGGGTGCAATATTAAGGCACCTTTCTTCCCATGTGAGCCGGATAATGTCACATAGGCCTTTATGTTTGAATGCTTAGTAGAACTGTTTTAAAGGATTAGGAGGTATGTCACTGGAGTAGGTGTGACCTTAGCCTTGCTTTGACCAACACGTAGTGGTTCTAATTCCCTCAAGGATTCTTCCTAGGAACTGCAAATGTTGATCAGAATGGTAAAGATAGTTAGAAGATGAAATTCAGTTTTGAGTACTACCATCACCAAGTTACCTAGAAGCTGAAGGAGAAAAAAGAAAGTGGTAGGTAGATTGCAGTTAAAAAGCTTCAACAGAGAGTCAACAGGCAGAGTCCAAACTGTTCTCAACCTTCACACCAATTATTAGGCCAATTTTGAATATTCTTGAGCTTCAGTGAAATATAACAGTACAGAATCTTTTCTGTTCTCCTTTTAAAATATTTTCTTTATTTACATTTCAAATGTTATCTCATTTCCAGCTCCCCCTCATGAAGCCCCCTACCTCATTCATCCTCCCCTTCTTCTATGACTATGTTCGTCTACCCACCCCTTCTGCCTCCTTGCACTCAAATTCTCCTACATGGGGATATGGTGCCTTCAGAGCACCAAGGGCCTAGCCTCCTATTGATGCCCAACAAGGCTGTCCTCTACTACATATGCAAGTGGAGCCGTGGGTCACTCCATGTCTACTCATTGGTTGGTGATTTAGTCCCTGGAGCTCTTGGGGATCTGGTTGGTTGATATTATTGTTCTTTCTATGGGGTTGCAAACCTCTTCAGCTCCTTCTGTCCTTTCTCTAACTCCTCCATTTGGGACTTTGGTCTTCCTTCTGTCAACAAGCATTTCCAGGCTTCCACAATAGTGTCTGGGTTTGGTGGCTGTACATAGGATGGATTCCCAGGTGGCAAGTCTTTGGATGGCCTTCCCTTCAGACTTTGCTCTAAACTTTGATTCTATATATCCTCTGAGTATTTTGTTACATTTCTAAGAAGCACTGAAGCATCCATATTTTGGTTTTCCTTCTTCTTGACCTTCATGTGGTCTGTGAATTGTATCTTAGGTATTCTGAGCATTTTGGCTAATATACACTTATCAGTGAATGCATTTCAGGTGTGTTCTTTTGTAATTGGGTTACCTCACTCAGAATGATATTTTCTAGTTCTATCCATTTGCCTAAGAATTTCATGAAGTCATTGTTTTTAATAGCTGAGTAGCACTCAATTGTGTAAATATACCATATTTTCTGTATCCTCTCCTCTGTTGAAGGACATCTGTTTTTTTCTCTAGCTTCTGGGTATTATATAGAAGCTGCTATGAATGTAGTGGAACATGTGTCCTTGTTATATGTTGGAACATCTTTCAGATATATGCCCAGGATTGATATAGCTAGGTCCTAAGGTCCTATGTTCAACTTTCTGAGGAAACTCAGGGTTGTTTTGATTTGCATTTCCCTGGTGACTAAGGATGTTGAACATTTTTCAGGTGCTTTTTTCCTCTATTAGTTTCAGTATATCTGATTTTATGTGGAGGTCCTTGATCCACTTGGACTTAAGCTTTTTACCAGGAGATAAGAGTGGATCAATTTGCATTCTTCTACATACTAACTGCCATCAAACCAGCATGATTTGGTGAAAAAGCTGTCTTTTTTCCACTGAATGGTTTTAGCTCCTCAGTCAAAGATCAAATGACCATAGGTGTATGGATTCATTTTTGGATCTTCCATTGTATTCCATTGATTTACCTGCCTGTCTCTGTACCAACTATCATTATTGCTCTGTGATATAATTTGAGGTCATGGATGGTGAACAGACCTTGGTGGCTAGCTCCACACCCTATCCTATAATACCAAGAAGAAGCTTGACTTCCAGGTGCTGTAACATGTCCAGGATCATAGGTGTTCTAACATACCCAGGTATTACAGAATCTTTAAATTTGTTTTGAATGTAGTAAAATGGAGAGGATTCTCCACATAATATAGGCAATCAGATTAACCCTATCCAGAGTTGAGTGTAATATCTTTTTGATCTCCACACTGCACATTTATGACATTGGACTAGGATCATTCTGGCAGAATCTAACCTGAAGGCCTCTTTTCTAGAATCTAACCACCATCCTACTAGAAAATACTATGGAAATTTCCAAGGACAGAAGTAATGAAACAGTCTTACCCAACTGGAATACTTATAAATCATGAAAATGAGAAGCATGAAAAGACATAAGGAGAAATATATGGCAATCACATGTCTGTGGCAACATATAGCTGTTTAATTGGTCTCATCCAGCAGAGAAAAATGATGCCTAATACTGGAAATCTACACAGCTTCCTGGGTTTGGAAAATCATGGACTTTTAGAAAAGAATCTACTACCACAGGTTTTCTAGATAGTATCATTTACTGCAGTTTAAATCTTATCTTTGTACACACAGATAACTGTAACTTTTACCCCCTAAAAAGAAGCTTTATTTACAGAAAATGGAAGGCCTCACAGAAAAGTCACAAGTAGTCATACTGTAGACACCAATAATGATGACAGCACAATGCAAATAAATAGATCTACATCACAGCTCATGCATCTGAAACACAGGAATCATATCAGAATAGGAGGTCAAAAGATTATAGGAGTCAGAAGATTCTGAAGTGAGACAATCTGACCTAGAAATGGCTGAATGAAGTAAACCATAACAATAGCAATGTTAGTGCTCCTGTTAACATGAAAGGAGGGATAACTTTGCAACTATCTTACTCCAAGACAAACAATTAGATGGAACTAATGACTGCTGAGAGGGACAATTAACCTTTTCCAGGACTGAAACTCTTATTTGTTCTCCAAATGTCAATGGAACTAAAACCACATACATACACACAACAAGGATAACAACAAAAATGACTCAATTGGTTTATGTATATGTGTACATGTGTGTATTACATAAACACACATATGTCACATATAGATGTCACATATGTGTGCATGTTTATGTGTTACAGTAATAGTAGAAAAAGGCTACCAAATTGATAGTGGGATTTATGAGAGGGGTTTGAGCACAAGATGCTGGAAGGGACTAGAAGAAATAAAGGGAGTAAAAGTGTTATACACCTATTTTACCTATGGACATATTCATCTCTTTCAGATTCATATCACATTTTTTATATTATTTAAAATATAAAAAGCAAAATATGAAATATAGACCCCAGTGGTCCAAATACCCCAAAATCTTACTTCTCTTCGTTACATAGGCAGTACTGTGCTATAAAATAAAGTAACCTCCTACCATAGGTAAGTAGGTTAGTATAGCAAAATCTTATTAGGAGTGATTTTATTACAGTGTTTATTTATTAGAAAAAGTATTGGTTTCCCCCCTGAATTATGGTGTATCTTGACTCAGTTCTCACCCAGTTCTGACTCAAGCAGTTTTGGGTTGGGTCTATGAACTGGACCTTAAGTCAAATGAGATAGTAGTTGGTTACTCCCACAAGCTTTGTGCCATTATTTTACCTGTGATATTGGCAGATAGTTCACTATGTTTGCAACATCCATTGGCAGGGTACAGAGGAATTTTCTCTACAATGAGTACAAGTCCTTAGGTGTAAGGCCATCAGTAGGCAGCAGCTCAACTTCTTTGTATTCACTGAGTTGTGAAGGTGTTTTCTTCAGTAATAGCCCTTATATTAATTTGTGTTGGGGAACCAACATGCTTAACAATAATCTGGGGGTGTTTGTGGGCTATTTGGCTTACAACTTGATTAGATGTTACCCATTACATTCTAGTACATTTGATGTACTGGATATCTCATTTGGTGACAAGAGATGTTCTATTAGGACATCAATATTCTACCTCTTTATTTTATGATTTCATTTAGATAGTTATATATTATAGGGAACTTCTACTGTATTAGCTTTCTATACAAATCCTGAAATGGCCCTTAGTTTTTGTTTGCCCTCCCTTTATCTTTTCCCTCACCTCTTGTCTTCCTTTCACCTCCCTGTGATTTCCTTCTCTCCTTAAGCTGAAGACTATTTCTCAGGTTCTATTCCATCATATTTCAGTGTATCTGTCCTTATGTTGAGGTCTTTGATCCATTTGGAGTTGAGGTTTGTGTCATAAGTATAATTCAATTTCTTTTCTTCTATATGTACCATCCAGTTCGATCAGCAACTTGTGGAAGAATTACTTTTCTAGTATGACTTCTGTCTTCTTTTTCAACAGGTGTCCAAAAGTCTGTGGACATATTTTTGAGTCTTCAATCATATTTTGCTAAACAAGAAATTGTTCATTAACTCTGCTAGATTCTAGATTCTAATAGTGAAAATGTATATTGTTTTATTTTATTAATATAGACCTTATATAAGAAATACTTTAATAAAATCAAGGTATTGGTTGCCAGAATACAGAAGAATGTAATACAAATCCAAAGCCAGACAAAATGAAAGCATGGAGAGGGATTTGAGTACAAATCTTGACAATTATCAGCTATTAGAAAAGGGAGAATGTTTCTTTAAGAGTATAGTTTCTGGTAAGTTGATCACATTCAACTGAAAGAGTACTTTCAAGAGTATCTGTTTAGTATAACTGGTCTTTTAAGGGAGGAAAAATAATGCAAATATGGTAAGTAGAGAAGGGGAGGTGGGTCTGGGAAGAGTTAGGAAGGGAGTGACTATGGCCAAACATGTATAAAACTCTCAAAGTTTTAATAAAAGTTTACATTACCCTTAACTTGTGACAGTGCTCTCTGTAGTGAAAGTTAACCCTCATTAATCCATGCCTTCAATATTTAATAAGTATTTATACAACATATAAGGTAATAAATGCATACATTTGGCAAGAAGCGATATAACTCTAATACAAATAGACGAGAGTGGTAGCAATGATGTAGTGGTTTGAATAAAAAAATAGCTCTCACAGATACTTATATTAAAATGCTTTGTCACCATTGAGTGACACTCTTTGAAGGGCTTAGAAGGATGATAATGATGTTGCCTTTGTAGAGGAATTGTGTCACTGGATTGGGCTTTGACTTTGGAAAGCCTCAAACCAAGTTCAGTGTCTGTCTCTTGGTCTCCAGAACAGGATATAATAAAGGTCAGCTACTTCTTCTGTATCAGGAATGATAACATGATCACTGCCATGCTAATAATGGACTAAACTTCTGAAGGTCTATTCAAGCCTCATATTAAATGCTTTATTATACGAGAGTTCCATAGGGTATGATGTCTCTTCACAGCAATAGAATAGTGACTACAACAAATTTCTGCCTGACTGATAGCTCCTGCTACAGAGAGAAGCTTTGATTAAAATGTGGAGGACATTCTAAGAACCCATCTGAGAATTTTACAACAAGCAAGCCTAGAGTAAATTTCAGAATTCTCTGCAAGACACTGGTTTATCATACCATTTGTGCTGTTTTGTTCTGAAACAGTTAGTTTATGTGATTATAAAATAATGATGAAATCAGTATGCAAATATTAAAAGATAAGGAAAATTTGAGTTTATACCCAAGGAATATTTAAAAACAAAGGTTTGAAAAATCTGATTTACTCAGCAACTAACTGGAATCAAGTTTCTCAGCAAGGTGCTCATTATAATATAATTAGTAAGCAATTTATATTATAATTGTAATGTGTTAAAATTATGAGTCATTAACTATTTCATTCATCTTGTAATATTCAGCATTATGAGGAATCTGGATACCCATTCCATTACAAATAATGTTAAACTTTTTGCTATTGCTTGTGCATTTATCAAAATGATACATTTTGTGTATGAAATAGGATATATCTGAATTCAGTCGGAAAACATCACATGAAAATTTTCATTGTATTGGAAACATTTTTGTAGATTTTTATTGACAAAAATTATTTATAACTTCACTGAAAAATCAATATAGAGGCTTCTATGTGATGTCATAATCCAAGGTTAGGTTATGATCTCACCATTACAGCTTAAGATATATTATCTAAAGTAAGCTTTTTATTTGTTTGTTTTGTTTTGTTTTTTTCCCATGGAATTTTCAAAGTTTAACAAGTCAGTCTTATTGCTAGTCTTTGGCCACAAAGTACATATTGATATCTATATGATATTTAGAAATAGTATATTCTTTCATTATTAACTGCAGGAATGGAGAAAGTTTTAGGTTAAAGAGTCTATACTCACAGGTACATTCAGAGAAGCAATTTGTGGAGATAAAAACAAATCCAAATTACTAGGTCAGTAATAATCTTTGAGATATTCAATATTCCTTGATTAGATTATAAATTTTTCCTTTAGGGTTAATATGGAAATAAGTTATATTAACACATTAAAATATGAATATTCTATTGTGTATTCATGGATAACAATCTTTGAAACACTCAGATGTACATACAGGAAGATAACTCCTAAAAATCTGAAGCAGATATTGTATTTGGAAGAGTAATTATATAATTAATTGTTTATCCTAAAGTCTTTAATTGTTTGCTAGATGTAAAATATAAACACATTAGTAAAAGAAAAGTAGTCATAGACTGAGTAAGATTTCAGAGCACACTATATGTAAGTTAATTTTTACATGATCAGTATTCTATTGCCATAGTTTAAGAACTATTTTCTTCCTTAAATAAGTATGCTCAAACTCCAGAAGATTTCATTAAATGTCACATGTAATATTCAGTATGCTCATGCAGACATCAAAGATAGTCATTAATTTGATACCTTGAAACATTTGCACAATATAAGTCTAAATATTGCTACTCAAATTAAAAATATTAACAGAAAATATGCAAAACTGTTTCAATGCAGTGCTGAAATGTTTTGACAGGATCTTCTGAACACAAAAAATACATAGCGAAAACTTTAATCAGCTTTTGTCAATTATCTTATCAAAGGGTCAATGAAACCCAGTTGCGTAACTCAACACATTTTACGAACACAGGTTAAAAACATGTCTGTGTTAGTTTTCTTGTTTTTTGAAACATCCTTTTGAGGAATTTATCAACTTTTCAAAAAAGAGTAAGCAAAGGCAGAGATAGTGTTTGCATTTGTACAATGTGAATCTATATCCATGAGCCTTTCAAAACTGCTGACCACTCATGTTTAAACCACTGTTACTTCGCCCAAACTCACATCTTAACTCTGAGGAAGCCATGCTTTCTTGATAAAATTTCAGCACTTACAAAGGGAAATGCAATCTCTGAACACTATTTCTTGTTAATATAGTTCTCATTCCAACAGTGAGCTCTTTCCCAAGGTTGACAGAATAAAATCCCAAGGAGACTTTCCCATATTAAACAGTTGGAAAGCTAGTTTCGCTTTGCTTCATTTCCCCTTATTTGCTTTAATAGTTATATCATCTAGACACAGAAAGGAAGATGAATTGTAATGATATTCTTGTTGTATTTTCTAATTTTAATTAAAATAGCCTTGAAATATCCTGAGAAACCTCATTTGGTGTTCAGTTTGCTCAGCATTTTTGAAGTGTCACAAGACACATTTTCTTTATGATTGTTATAAAAATCTTCTAAAAATTATCTCTTCTTTCGTGAGCATTTTATGCTTTCCATTGAGGGCATAAATTACACTGATTTAAGAAAACTATGGTGATTTAGATTTACTAACAAATTTTGTAAATATAGCAATATTTTAAAAAGTTATATGACCTCACATTTACTTAACAATATTTTATCATCTTTATTTTCTCCTTACTGTACTGGTTTGAACTTCTTCAGCTACAAAGCCTTCTATCACTTCAGTGATGAAAATCTACTTTATGAAATAGTATTCTCAAAACAGCTTCCAGCTCATATTTCTTGGAAAAGTAGTGGCAGCTCATGCAGACACCATAGTCTGGGAAAGAAAGACACTCCAACAGACACTTTATGAATTACATGGCCTATAAAAACGACTGCCACAAAGATCTGGATGGCTCTGATTTTATAAGACAACAAGGAAAGAAATGGCCCAGATGACTGAGACAAGAACAGTGGCTACACTGGCATTAAAGAGAGGATTTCATGCAACAGGCATGTAGTTTCAGAATCTGTGCATGCTCTTGGTGGGAAAGGTAGAAAGCCTTTGGCCTCACCAGGAGAAAATGCCTAATGAGAAGCAGAAAACTGACAGACTTGATAATGAATATGAAGGTGAATGATAGCAGTTCCCCATAAACCTTTCATGTTCTCACTACACCCATGTGTCACAGGGCATTCTACAGAGACCTCCCCTGCCCCCAACTGACATTAAATCATAGTATGGGATTAACTGGCTTAACTGGTTAAGAATATTAGTTTGATTCTTGAGAACATGATTAAAATCATATCTCTGAACTCTAAAAATCAGAACGTGGAGGTAGGAGGATCATGAGTTCAAGTTCATTTTCGGCTGGATAGTACAGGGCAAGCTAGGGATAAGTGATACCCTATCTAAAATCACAAGCAAGAAAACCCAAAAGAACAACCAAAGATAAATTTGCAAGAAAATTTACTCAAATTTCTAGTGATTTTGTGATCTGTGTCTCTTTATAGATAAGTTTTTGGCCAATAACTGCTACTGAGAGATTTTCCTCTTATCTGCCATACTCAGATTCTTGCTGATTCATGATATTTCATTCATGTCTTGTCTGTGATTGTTTCAATACTGTAAACTAACAGATTGGGATCTTTTATAAAATYACATTTATTTCCATAGAAAATGGAAAAGGAAATGTTCCTAGCTTATTTCAACTTTATGATGAACTCATATTGTTATATTTTCTAGAATGTTCGTGAAACTTGGAACTGTTTGTAAAATATATAGAACAATTTCCCCACCAACAATATAGTCTGTTGCCAAAAGCAATATACAAATTCAACAGTTCTTCTTTATTTACATTTCATTTCCCTTTTCCTGGTTTCCCCGCCCCCCCCAATGTCCCATATGTCTTTTTCCCTCCCCCTGTTCCCCTATTCACCCCTTCCCACTTCCCTGTTTTGGTATTCCCCTACACTGCTGCATTGGGCCTTTCCAGAACCTGAGTCCACTCTTTCCTTCTTGTCGGACAGCATTTGGTAGGTGGATTGTGTCTTTGGTGTCCCAAGATTCTAGGCCAAGGCATGCACTCATTGATAAGTGGATATTAACACACACACTTTTTAATTATACCTTTAATTTTGTCCTAATGGTTGATTCTTATACTTCCATTTATGTTGCTCTATTTCTAAGACTAAAGATATAAAACATGTTTGCATTTAGTTGAATTTTTTGTGCTTAATGTGACAGAATTTCTCAAACTATAAAT
This sequence comes from Apodemus speciosus, assembly GCA_002335545.1. Classification (NCBI taxonomy): domain Eukaryota; kingdom Metazoa; phylum Chordata; class Mammalia; order Rodentia; family Muridae; genus Apodemus; species Apodemus speciosus. The sequence goes on from BDUI01000125.1 coordinate 420,579, forward strand.
ATTTCTGTGAATAAAACAAGTTATCTCAAGTGAGTTTATTGAAGCACAAGAAAGTGTTGTTTATTCATAGACACAAAATAATAATCTTTAGCAAAATCTATCCCACATACTTAAAGAAAAAAAGAGGGCATGACATGAAATTTAAAGAAAGCAAGAGGCGGTAGGTGAAAAGCTTTAGGTTAATGAAAGAGAAAGGAGGAAATGCTAAAATTAAATTATAATTTCAAAAACAGAGAAATATTTTTAAAATATCATCTAAGAAAAATACAACTAAATTAAATACAGTCAAACTTCCAAAGTTTTTAGATACATGAATGTACCCATCCAATAGACTAATTCATGTATTCTAGAGAATGGAGTCATATGATGGTAATTATTTTTATCAAATGGACATTTCTTAAGTTTTCTCATGTCCCTCAAAATTACCTACTATAAATATAAAATCATTAGCTATCATATTACTGTACTAGTGATTTTTATATTTTAAAAAAAAAAACACTATGTCTAAATGTCTATGGAAGTTAATGGAGCTGTATTTCTTTTAAATGCTATTTTAAAATAAATTTCTTTTATTTTGGGAGATAATAATACCATTACCTCATTTCTTCCTTCTGTTTTATTACTCTAAACCCTTCCACATAACTTTACTCTCTTTCAAATTCATGTCTTTCCCTTTTCATTAATTGTTCTTCAAACACACAAACTTATACACACACACACACACACTCACACACACATACACACACACACACACACACACACACACACACACACACACACACACACACACACACACAGACTACTCTTCCTGGTCAAGTCCATCCTCTTACTTTCAGTATTCCTTTCGTGGTTTCAATTCTTTGTGTAGGGTTGAGGCCACCTTGTATTTTCTCTATCTACATCAGCTTGTGCTGGAGTTTTCCTTGTTAAGCTCATGATTTAGGCATTCGTGTTGGTTGGTTTATTGGTATGGCTTCTAACCTTTCTAAGAGATACAATCTGACAGCGAATGTCTTGTATCACTGGCAGGGATCCCTGATTCCCAGAAGTGGAAGTTGTATTATGGATTCATCCTTTGTGATTGGGTTGCAAATCTCTGAATTTTGTTTGGTTGTGCTTTCTGTTATGGTCTCTAATAGTTAGGAGTATATATTTCCTGAAGATGAGTGAAAACTACACTTTGAGCTTTAGGACAAATATTTAGAGTTTGGTTAGGAATTATGTTGGTTTAGTAAATTGGTGGTTATTGATACTCCTCCACAATTCGTAACTTTATTAGCCTTGGGCATTTGCCAAGGTTTTACAGTTTTAATTTTGTTTTAGTAGTGCTTCTGTTAAAAATGGAAAGTACTTAATGACCATTAATATTAAGAGTGATCAGCAATTTTGTTAAGAATATAATATCATCTAGAAAAGTGTTTGCAGATTTAGGGACAGAGACTTGGTCATTTCTTAATAAAATGTATGTGTTTTCTTATTTACTGGATGAAAGTTTCTTGTTCCATTTGCAGCATGCCTATTGTGACCCAGGTTTACTAAGAGACACCATCATTTAAAAAAAAAAAAACACTTCCTTTGTGATCATATTATTTTCAGCATAGATTAAATTCTCCATTGACCATTAAATATGCAAAATATATGTGCGTTTGAAAGACTGTAGTCTTGTATGAACTAATACAATATGATCCTTTTCACTACAGCAATATTCTCAATTTCATATATCTGTTGCCTTTTTCTATGCATAAACAATGGCTACTCTTCTTATTTTCATTGCTTTTTTTCTTTCAGAGGAGTACCTGTTTCTAATGAGCTGACAGCAGGCTGTGCTTGCCAAACATTAATTTTAAAAGTGACATTCATATCAGGAAGGAAATTCTATTTCAGGAGATATATGTCAATTAACATCACCATTTCCTCTAAAAACTGGTAACAGTTTGTAGTCATAAAATTTACCAGGAGAATTAAGAGTTATATATGTGTCATTTTATCTTACAATCTCACAAAATAAAACAAGCCAATACTTTACACAATTTAAATTACATTATTTAGTGAAATGGATATATATTTGCCTCAATACTACCCATTGTTCACATGAATTAGTAGAAGTAATTTAGTTCAAAATTGGTATTATATCTTTAAATTTACATGAACTTTCTCATTTGCTTCCCCAAAGAAAAGTCCTATATTGGATAAACCAGTACAATCCCCTTTATAGGAAAGATAAAAGAAGATAAATTGATGAATGAACTGATATATGGCCTCATAACTCATAAGTACTTATTTGAAGAAATGAATTGTAACTTCTAAGCTTGCATATTTACTTATTCTCTTTTATTATTTGGCAAATCTGATGAAAGAGGTGAATAAATACATGGATGCTATAAATTCCAAAATCTATTGTATCTGTTGATATCAGGAGCAACAGAAAGAAATGAATGCTTCAGAAAAATATTTCAGTCTGAAAATACAAACAGAATCCACTTTAGAATATGTAAGTATGGAATTTAATAACTTCATACCATGGATAAGAAGAGAACATTGCGAAGAGTATGTGAGATAAACATTGATTGATACATTTATTTATTTATTTACATCAACAAAAAATATTGCCTCTTCCACAGGAATTTAATAACTTCATACCATGGATAAGAAGAGAACATTTCAAAGAACATGTGAGATAAACATTGATTGGTACATTTATTTGTTTGTTTATTTATTTATTAATTTATTTACATCAACAACAAATGTTGCCTCTTCCCCATCTCCCCCGGAAKAGTTCTTCTTCCATCCCCTGTCCCCTTTGCCTCTAACATGGCAGCACCTCTGTATCCCCGAACCCTGGTGCATCAAATCTCTGCAAGTGCATCCTCTCCAACTGAGTCCAGACAAAGCAGCCTTCTTCTATTTATGTGCCAGGGGCCTCCAACCAGCTCGTGTATGCTCTTTGGTTGCTGATTCAGTCTCTGTGATCTCCCAGGGGTCCAAGTTAGTTGATACTGTTGGTCTTCCTGTGGGATTACTAAAGCTTTGAGGACATTCAATTCTTCCCCTAACTATTTCATAGGGATCTCCAATCTCCATCCAATGTTTTTGTGTGGTTATCTGAATCTATCTTAATCATCTGCTAGGTAGAGTTTGTCAGACGGTATGCAATACATCTTAATTATTTGAACCCTGTCAAAACTCTTGTTTCTAAGTATTCAAGTATATTCATTTTTGCGTATCCTTCTTAGTTAAACTACCAGACCCACCACACAACACTGTGCTACTATTGTACAAATGTCCATGAAAGTTCAAGCCAGACAAAATACTACTGAAGACAACATGGATGTGAATGAAGCCCTTTACCTGGCTGAAGAGTTTTTGGCCATTGAACTCTCGGGAGAGGGAGAATCAGTTTTCACTAAAAATTTAGCCCATGGCCAGTCAATCACACTATGGTAAAAGCTCAAAAACCCAAAATATAAGAGAAACTATAAAGTTGGGTATGTAGGGAAGGAGAAATGATTCTGGGAAGAGTTAGAGATAAAT